>VWZY01006326.1:213538-251154 GCA_013399075.1 Chloroceryle aenea
TGGTTGTTTACTCAGGATAGAAAGGCTTATATGAGGTGCAAACCTCATCTAACAGTAGGAATACTTGTTACATTAACAAGATTTACTGACAGACTCCATCTGTGCCTTCCCACCAAACAAGGTCACTCAGTTAGATCCTAAGGAGCCTAATGAGCAAAGTGCCAAGTCTCTGGAGTGATAATGGAGGTTTGCTCTGACTTACGCCTCAGGCACTTGCAATATTTTTAGTACTGGAAAATAAAATAGGGTAGAGGAAAAAAGGTCATCATTTTTATCAAACCAATCCACCTTGAGAAATATCAGTGTGTCTTCCTGTGCACGAGCATCCCCGGATATTTTTTTCTCCTCTTTTACTTTTCTCTTTTACTGTTGGCTCTTAAGACACTTGAATGCTTTCATCTTGGCCATTCATTTCACATCTGCATCTTGGTTACAGAAACTTCAGTGTGGTGGCAACACGCCTGTCCCTTTCAATAGGCTGTATTAGCAACAGCATGTGTGCTGGTTTCATAGTTGAGGCAGAAGCATTATCCTTGAATTTTTGCTGTTTACCCATCTTCTGTCTGCAGTTTCTGAGAAACATTCTGGTCAATTTGCAGCAAATATTATAGTAAGTGCAAAAAGGAGAAAGGGGTATAGATGAAATTAAGGCACTTCAGGCTGCACAAAAACCTCTGCTAAGCACCTGCAGTGTTTACAATCCTCGGTATTGATTTGTTGCTATAGAGTAGCTGGTAGCTCAACAAAAGTGATATTTTCAGATTATTTCTCAAACTTTACAGCAGAGCTATAGGTTATCTAAATTATTAAGATGCAAATATAAAGAAAGAAGAAAAGAGTACCCTCCCTAAACCTTGGAGTAAGATGAAACTGTGGAACTCCTTGCTGTTGGGTATTATTGATGCCCCATTATAAATTGTTCATCTTTTAACCTACTAGCAGGATAACCTGAACATGACCTCTGGTTTGAGTTCCTATTGTTCTGGATGTACCTTGCTTCTTATCCTCTTTCCAAAAGTGTTTTCTAGAGTCATGTCAAACAGAACCCCAGGCCCTCTAAGCCCCTGGTTTGATCTATTATCTACTAAAGTTTATCTACTACTGTTAGTAACATCTAATCTAATAATCTTTATCATTCAAATGCCAACAGAACAAATGGCAATTCAGCTGCCTGTAGAAAACTAACGTCCTGTTTAACTGCTCAGTGAATAGAAGAATACTTCTCTAAATATGTGATAGCATTTTCAGTCTCCTTACCCCTCTATATTGCATGCTGTAAAATGAAATATCACAGCAATCATTAGAAAAACAACACAGTGAAGCAGTGGAATAAAAAAAAAAAACAAATTTAGAAGCATCTTCAGGGGAGTTTCTCTTAGTCCTATTCCTTAATGTCCTTGGAGTGTTTGTGGAATGAAACAGGGCTTCTCCCACTGAAGGATTTATTGGGTGGTTTATGGCTGTGAGAGGTGTAATATGAAAAGGATGTGGCAGCAGATTTGGTGGAAACAACTCCACTCTGAAGAATCTGCTGTGCTCCACCTTCTTTAAGTTTCCTTCTGTCTCAGCATAGACTAGCCCAAGTCCAGCTGTATCCCACACAGAACACTTGTTCATGGGATAAAGACTTGTGTTTTCATATGTGTGCCTTCATGCTTACTGTATGCAGTACAGCATTATAAATTTGTACCCTTGGAGATCAGGACAGAGCATTCATTTTAAAGTTCCTAGGGAGAATTTCCTGGGAAAATGCACATGTGTAAACAAATATTTCAATATTCTGGAGGAAAATGTCTCTAAATGGTCAAGAAGCTCTGTGTATTAACACCAGTGCTCAGTTGCCTGGTAAAATACAGTTGTGAAAGGTGGCTTTGTCACTGACTGTGGTAGAAGTAGAATCTATACAAGTGGAAATGACAAGACAGTTCTGAGTTGAAGAATCCACAAAGACTGAAAATCACATTTTTATTTATTTAATTTATAAAGATGCCGTTGTTCACCCTCTTCAAATATCCATCCACCAGCAGCCAGTATGGACTGGGAATCCAGATCCTGGAGTTAAGCCTAAAGCTGTCTGGGATCTTGGTCTGGCCTTCTCCTGTTGCCACAGCACAGTGCTGGTGTCCTGGATTGGCCAGGGATCCTCAAATGGCAGTTGAAGTCTGGTTTAAAGAGTCCCATGAATGTGCATAATTTAATTCCACCCTTAGTTAAAGGGATCCCCCTGTAGAGCTCATAAAAAATAACTGTATTTTGCAGTGGCTGAACCTGTCTGATCCTAAATCCTCACCCTATTTTTGGTGAGTAAAAGATTGTTACCTGCTATATAGAAAACTCATGATAATAAATCATGACCTCCTCTTCCTGCAAGGCTTTTTTAGTGATACTTGGACTTTTTGTAAATTTTCCAGTTGCAAATGTTAGGTAATTAGTTCATCAATATGAACTATATTGAGGTAGAAACTGTTATATTCCCCTTATGCACTGTTCCCTGTCATCTGACGAATCAAGCTTGCAAAATTAAAGCTATGTTCACCTATTCAAAACATATCTAATAATATAATAACATATCTAGCAATCTGAAATATCCCTTGTTCTTTACTGATAGACATAATTAAATGTTTGGAAAGATAGAGATGAGACATTGCCAAATCTCAACATTAAGCAGCAAGAGTGTCATCAATTCACCTACTTCACAGAGAAAAGCACAGCCTATTGCATAGACATGGAAGAAAACTGTTTGAATGTCAGTGTCTCTTAACTCTTTATGTAGCAGGTACCTGCAGACTGAAATTCCTCTCTTCACCAGTTAACTCGGGCACACCATTCGAAGCAGACTGCCCCAGCTGGCACACAGGTCAAGTACACTGAGGGTTCTACCCTTAGGTCATTGCAGTCAGAATTTCAGGGAATCTGGTGCCATTTGGATTTTTCTCCAGTCACATTATGCTTCTGCTAGTAATAAATTTTTACTTTTGTTTCCTTCTAACCTTCCACAGTTATACTAACTCTGTATGGAGCTGTGCTTCTTCCCAGTAGGTTGTTCTGTCATTGTCCCCATGCTCTCGTGGGTGGCCTAGGTCAACCCTAATCCCTGTTTTCCAGCTTGCTCAGTTGCAGAAATAAGACACAGCAAATTGCACCTCGAATTCAGCCTTCCAGGCACTTCTCATAGCTGTCTTACCAAAACTTCTCATCTTTAAAAAGCACCCCTTTCTTTGTCCTTACTTGAAACTGGTTTGTTTTGTTTTTTTTTTTTTAAATTGTGAGATTTGGCTTGTTCTAAATCATAATTTGTGTTGACTTTTCCTTTATTTCTCAGATGCCTTCAATTTTTACATTTTATACTTGGCAAAAAGAAATGGCCTCAGATGGCTGTTGGCATTCTGGATAGAGAAACATGTTCTGTAAAATGTGTTTCAGCTCCTTACCTGACCTGTTTTGTCCAGGTACTCATTAAAATTAAAAGAGTGTTCATGCCTATGTCATGCAGAAAAAAAAGGAAGTGTTTTGTTGTTGGGTTTTTTTGAGAGAAGAGCCATTTTAGAATAAAAAAAAAACAACAAAATCCATCAGAAAAGGACATAGACAATACGATATAATTTAAAAACCTTGCCATAAACAGAAAGGAAAGTTAGTGCCTGAAAAAAAAGGTTCAAAAGCTATTTTGCTACAGAACATGTTTACACCAGCAGAATTGACATAAAGAGATTATATATACAACAAAAAACAGATCTTTTGTGCAGGCCTTTACAATGCCAGCATATGAAAAACCCACAAAGATCAGTAGATGAAGCTATTAGGAAGCAGGTATGCAGATGGTGCATTGAACAGTTGTACAAATGAAAGTAAGTCGTGGTTACAATAAGCTTGAAGTACTCACCGTGAATAAATTGCATTTAGAAAGACTTAGGGTTGGGTAACACAAACTCATAACTATACAGAGAAATAAATTTCTTGGGATTTTCCCGTGTCACTCATTTAACCTTTCAGTAAAAGATGATGTACACTTGAGCATTAAATGCAGCATTAGTTTGTGAAAGAAACAAAACAGAAACAATTTAAACCTCTTGCAGAGGCAGAAATGTATTGGCTCTTTCCTCTGGGACTTTGATGGTACAGTGCCCAGGTAGAAGTCATACCCTGAGATCTCTCTGCCGTGTTCACTGGTGGGTGCATTTTCACCAGGTTTTGTCACAGACTCAATCACTTGCAATTTTTGATAAATTTCAGCTGGAGATGGCAAAGAAAGTGTAAAAAAGTATGTGTAGGAGTGGCCAGGGAGAGGCAGAGACGGGACATTTTTGTACAGTCAGGGCAAATACTCCGTTCTGCCAACTCACCCCTAGTAAGGTTGGAACAGATGGTGTTTAATGTTTAATTACTTCCACGTAGACCTTTCCTAGCAATTAGGGGAACACCTCATCCAATGCCTGAGACCATCACAGGACCTCAAACTGGATTTTCGTGAAAGATGCCGGAGTATTAACCCCCCCACACACCTGTCTGATTGTTCCATCTCAGTCTGAAAAGTCACCTTCGTGAAGCACTTCTCTTCTGTTTGCCAGCTGGGGATCAGATGTTACAGAGGATTTAACCAAGTAATAGGGTCTCCCATCTGCTTATTTTTGACTCATTTATGCTTCCTGTCTCCCGCCACAAACAAAGCACAAACTGAAGCCTCTGTCAAGATTCCCATGCATGTATTCCTCTAAGAGGCACTAATTACCAATCCTCATGCCTCAAACCATGTTCCATACCATGTCAGCATGCTGTTTGCATGCAAGGAAAAGCCAATAATTAAAAGTTACTCTTTTTGTGAAGAGATAATACGTGCAATGTTTATGATCCATTTTTCTAATAACCACTTTTATGTGGAGGCATCTACAGTGGAACTTATTTTTACTAGTTCTCTAAGGATTCCAGATGTCACTTGATAACTTGAACAAAAGTGCTGTCTTTTTCATCAGCCGTTGTACCAAGTATTCATTTAACAGCTGCAAAACTGCTCAAGGTGCACAAGTGGCTCTCAGCTATTTCCTCAGCCAACCTCTGCCCTAGGCATTGTGGAAACAGTCCCTGGTGTGCGAGGATTTGGTGGAGCTTATCTGTGTGGAGTAACATGTAAAGAAAAGACAGCTCTTGCAGAAGTGGTATTGATTAGGGATCTAGCTATGGCTGAAAAAGAAAACAAGCTCAAAACTATAATATCTAAAAGCCTGCCTGTTTTGTTGTTTCTTTTTTCAGACTGGAGGTATTTATATTATATAAGCTTTACTTACAAGTAAACCTCTGCTCTGTACAGTATCAGGCCCAGTCTTTTCATTAACAGATGATAAATCAAAGAAATTGGGTGGGAATGTGTCAAATATTTCTCACCTACTCCGTTTCACTGAGTGACATAGGCCCTCTGGGATACATTCCTGGATATTTCAGCTTCTGGTTTATATTTCTGAGCACAGAGTTTTTAAAAGAAAAGATTTTCTCAGTGGAAAAGACTACTAAAACTTAAGCTGTGTGACCTAAGTGACAGCCTAAACTATGTGCCATAAAGGCTCAAACTGGTACCTTCCCTGGCTTTCTAGCAATGTCAAACAAGAAATTCCCGGAGCTTCTCTTTTCACGTGGTAAGAGTGGAAAAGAAGAAAAAGAAATGGTTGTGTCTTCTGATGGTGACTCCAAAGAGAGTTACAAAGCTTCACACTAGCCAAGGATCTAGCCCTCTGCGGGCAAGGTGAGAGCAGGAGGTGAGAGCAAATATTTGCACTCAGGAAGTCTCCAAGATCTTGAGAATGTTTGGTTGTCTTTTGTATCGTGGATTTTTTAATCTGGCAAGAAGAGAAAAGAATACACATTCATTTAGGGTATAAGAATATAAACAAAAATGACACGAATGTCCTTACAAGACTGGAGCTGGCTCCCAAGTCTGGAGATACCTGGATGCAAGTCAGTCATTCAGTCAGTGTGGCAGAGCCATGTCAAAGCCCCCTGGGCATTACAGCAGGAAGGTCTAGCAACATGCTGGCAGCTAGCAAGTTGCTGCTTCCTTCTGGTTGAAATACTCTCCTTGTTCAGCTTTAACATGTTGATGCTCAAGCTAGAAACAGTCACCCCTGAAAAATCTCTTGAAATATGGGCTATAGACCATGACTTTGCTCCTAAGAAAGCAGCCCACATTTTTGATATGGCATTAAGGCTAAAAATCTGTGTGCTGGCAGCTTGATATATTTTGAATGACTGTCCAACAGAGGTTCCCAATATGTCCCAGTCTACAGGAGTTGTAAATTTTGTTTAGAAATCCCACTATGCAATAGTTTTTGTTTGTGACCTGAAGCTCAAAGTCTCTATTTTCTTAGAGGGCTAGAGGGAGGAATGTCAGTAATCAAAATTATTTTCACTTTAGTGTGATTGTCAAGCAAACACAGGTCCACTCCTGGCAGAAACTGTTTAAGAGTGCAGAAAGAAGAGCAAAAAGCTTGTACAGTTGCTGAGCAAGCTACTGGGCATTTTTTTTGTACAATAGAAACCCTAAAAGTGCATCAAAACCACATCTTTTCAGAGTTAATAGTCAATATTTCTTCTTTTCTGGGTATGTCCTTTCAGAAGAAGTTATTTGAGCTCTGACAGGACAAACCTCAAAGCTCAAAAGTTTATTAGGTGTCTGAAATCTTATTTCCCTTTTAGAACAGACCTAAGTTTGAAAAAAAAAAAATTCTTGTAATTTACTTCTCTGTCTTTCCATGTCAATTAAAATAATGGCACTCTGTCAAACTATATCTTTAACTCTCATTAAAGATATCGTGTATTGAACAAACACAATGACAGATGAAGGATCTCTCAGCACATCAGGCTGATAGGTTCACATTATGTAGTACATAGGCAAAAAGTATACCATCTTATCCTCACAGAAAAGAAATCCTCTATTAAACAGTGATTCTTTCTGTACATTACACTCTAGTTTTATCTATAAATCAAAGCTAATGATGTGGATTCTGTCTCAGAGTTAATTATTGGTGCTTTCTCTTGTACTTTGTTGTATTTGAAAGCCAATGTTTAAAAT
Source organism: Chloroceryle aenea (assembly GCA_013399075.1). Lineage (NCBI taxonomy): Eukaryota > Metazoa > Chordata > Aves > Coraciiformes > Cerylidae > Chloroceryle > Chloroceryle aenea. The sequence continues at coordinate 220,599 of VWZY01006326.1, forward strand.
CACAGAGAAGAAAATTAGATGAAAAACATCTTTGATCCTTAAAAGTATCTACAGTTTCATTTAAGTTAGTGCAGATGATTTGGTTGTTTACAACATAATTACTGATTTGACTATGAAAAAAAAAAAGGGAAATTGTTTCACTTCAATTAACAGTACATAAAATTATTCTGGTGTGCATAAATATTTTACTGTTGAAAACTGCAGCACATAACTTTTTATGGTGCTCTTAAACCAGGTCTAATGCAAAGTTAATAACACACAAAAATCCCCTGTCTAGGGGGGGAAAAGCCATCTGTCACAGAGAGGACAAGAAATGGCCGTGCATCAGAACCTGCTAAGAGACTAACAATTGCAAATAACGTGAGTAGTGAAACGCTGCAAAACTGCCCAGCATTGCGATGCAGCAGCACTACCACAGCAAAATTTATTCCCACTTTTGGCAGCTCTCAACTTGCTAGCACTGCTTAGCACCTGCAGAAATTTAGGAAGGTTCTTCAGACTGATGTTCTCACTTCTGTGACACACTGCTTCTCAAACCGCAACGGGGAGGCAGAATTCACAATTGCAAAATAACAACGAAGATTTTCAAGGGAATCTTTCCTTTTGGATTTTAAAGGCAAAGCTAAGTGATAAAGGGGTGTCACATCCGAAGATACTTGGATAGTAAATAGTATTCTAAGTTGCAGTTAAGTATTGGGCTTGTCAGCTAAGTGGTATAAAAACTCAAATATCAGTAATTTGCAGGGTTAACACAATACAGTAATTCAAACAGAGCTGCATAAACAAATCATTTAAAATGTATTCATTTATTCCAGTGGCCTGGTATCTTACAACTGTCTTCAGTAACCTCCAGGACTCTTAAGGGCTAACTTTCATGCCTTTACTGAGACCACACTTATGTTTTAAGTCTGGTGGTTGAAGGAAACAGGCTTTGTACAGCAGAGCTAATGTCATTTTCCCTCGGTATTTACTTGAGCATCTGCCTCTTCGTTTCCTTAAAAACTTGCACCTTTAACAGCAGCAACTTGGGAAAACAATACTAAAAAATTCTTCTGTTCTGTGAGGTGCTGACATGTAAGATAGTAAGGTAGCTTTTCTGGGTCAGGCTGGTAGAGCAGACTTCTGTAAGTGATCTACTTGCACAGTGCCCAGGACTTTGCCTAGTCAGTAGTTATTTGCATGCTTATTTGTTTCTTGTCATGAAGCACAGCATTCTTCTTTTCTGGCAGGGGCAAGCTGAGGTGGAGATGGATGGGCAAGGAACAAATAACAGAGGTTACCAAACATTTCACTTGGCTCAAATTCATTTCCTCTAGTCCAGGAAGAATAAGCTACACCTGGAATTCTAAATTCAAAATGACTTCTTAGGAAAATAAGTGAAATCGTTGCTATTGCTGCAAGAAGCATGGTCAATGTCAGAGAAGACAAAGAAAGAAACAAAAATGTTAGGATATAGCAAGCAAGGAACAAACTAAAAAATGTCTGTGATGAAAGCAATTGTAAAGAAGACTTTTTTTCAGATGCCATGCTCATTTCTGATTTTCCTGTTTCAAAGACAGAACAGAGGCAGTGCAATTAAGCCACTAGTGATAAAAATATTAAAGTTATGATGATTTTGGGGCTCTTTCAAGCGTGCCAAAACCAGGAAAAAGTTGAGATAAATGTATGAAGTGGATATTGTAGAGCTGTGCTTCTCTATAAATTTTCCTGCAACAGAATAAGAAAAGAGTATTCAAAAGTATTAAAAAGCAACCGATTTAAAATGTATGAAGACATTTTTACAGAGCATATAATTAACCTGCGGGACTTCTTGCCATAGGGTAGCACTGAGGCCAGGAATCTAGTGGGATTTAGAAAGTGTGGACTTTTTATGTATAATCAGAAGTTATTACATTAGAGAGCAGAAAGTGCTTTTATAGAGGACATAAAGTCCAATACCTCATGCCATAAGGCAACTACTAACTCACGGGGGTTAGGAAGAAATGCTCTCAGCTGGCAGGTTGTTCTGTAGTGGTCACTCCAGGGCTCCTTGGAGCTGCTGCCGTGTTTTGGCTACGTTCAGGGGAGGTCGAGGTAGGCTGCCAGGTGATCATAGCATCATAGGTCTCCATGCTTCATCTGTGCTCTTACTCTTGCTTTTATTTTTTACTCATTTATTCCTTTGTAGCAATGCTTTCCTAAGAACACAGAGTTCTTTCAGGTAAAAGCTCTCTGGCAATGTTGTGTATTAGTGCTCCGTAAAGGGAAGCAGCTGTGATTTCCATTGTAACTTACCTGATGCCTACCCCTGCTTTTGGAAGCAAACAAGCTGTTAATGCAAGGCAGATGTAACAGATGCTGCAGTGTTTGTTTCACTCTTCGCTACAGGAGCTGGCGTATTTCCTTTTAGGAAAATACTTTCAAATCACCTCATTCTTCTATTAATTCAATATAACTGATTGTAGGAATTATGTTAGTAAAATTAATATTTCAGAGCAACACTGCCAGGGGTATTTTTAACATGCAGCACCACAGCCCCTGTCTCTTGTCACTTGTGTCATCCTGTCATCATGTACGCCTTCAGACACAGGCAGGCTGATACTAATGAGCTCACCACTCCATGTTCCTCTATCATGAAGTTCAGTACTAATGAGAAAAATTCCCAGACTGCACTCGCACTCTAAATCAATTTGGCAAGATTGATCAAAATATTCATTAAACCAGTTTGTTCTTCAACTCAGCCTGAACCCTACAGGCATTTCTGTCTTGCTTCTATATGATTGTGTGCGTCTGTGTGCATAGAAGTGAGCGTGTGACGTTAAAAAGAGAAAAGTCAGTTGGTTTTCCTCCTCATGTGATCCAAGCACTACTTCCAGAAGGAAAAACAAACCCAAACAAGGCTGAATTCTCATTACTCCTTTCTCCTTGGGAAGTGCCTAGACGTCTAGAAACTCTAAGGGTTCTCCACCCCTCTTCTTATGTGCCTGCCTGTAGAAGGCCAAAGAATGACTGACATGAGGCAACAAATGACCATCAAAAGGGCAACAAATAGGAGTCTGTCAGAGGAGGAGACTCATCACTGGCCACAGAACTCTGGAATTTGAATGGATCTTTTCTCTGCCATCTGCAAGCTATATTTCCATGTCTGTCTTAAACAGCATTTCCTTTCTCTATGTCAGTCTTGATAAGTGTAGGTTAGCTCACACTGTCTACTTTTTCACACACATTTCAAGATAAAACATAGTCCACAGAGCCAAGGATGACATTAGCTGACTAATGCTCATGAGCTGGGCTCAACCAAGCTGCTCAGGGGGGTCTAGACACAAAATCACAGCAGCACAAATTGCAGTGAGGGATGAGCAGGGGATAAATTTACAAATCTCAGCTATGATATTATCCGTCCCTCCAAAGGGACAAGAATAATTCATGTTGGTATCCGTTTCAAAGCCAGACACTCTGACTAGTCATATATTATGTACTTCCAGTTCATTTCAGGAATAGAGAAAGTTGCTGTTGGTCATCTCATTTCACCAGTCATTGCCTAGAGGCTTTTTTCAAAGGGCTAAGAGAAAAACGCAGGCAAACTTAAAAACATTTCACATGCTACTGTTCACAGCAGTGCAAAGCTGCTTTAGTTTACAGTGTTAAATACTTAACCTGCATTCCTAACATCCAGTTTCTTACATATACGATGTGCTGTGAGATGAGGTTATTCCAGGAAGTTTTTAGCAGTATTCTGAACCAAATCATTCAGAAACTCCAGCTGAAACTCCACGGTGCTCTGCTGTGTGGAAGCAGCAGGCTGGTAACACAGCCTCCAAACTGCAGGGGCAGCAGGTACTCTGCCCTAGCTCAGGGTACAGAGTCTCAGCAGCTCAAACTAAAGCAGACATGAAGCATTCCTCTAAAAATTGTCACTGGCACACAAAGTCGGTGGTCAACATTTCTTTGGATAAATAATTTCCATGGCTTTGTATTCAAAAGATGCCAGATTAAAAAGAGCTGCATATCTGGCAGATAAATCGATAGCTCTTTGACCATGTGCAGAGTGATGTGAGATTTCCTTCCAGTTTAAACACCATTGGCTATTCAGAGGCCACTGGTATGATTGCTGAACACCAGTGTGTGCCTCAGCATCACTGGATTTCCAGAGCAGAATGCCAGCAGCCAGCTAGGCTTCAGCCAGCAAGTACACATCCAAGTTGGATGAGTTTACCTTAAGGAGCAGTAACCCAAATATATACAATCCCTTAGAAATAAAACCACTGTTTAAATGCAATGATGCAAATCTCCATCTCAAAAGTAGCCCAAGCTCTGCCAGTGTAGAAATCTGTTTGGTTTGTTGTTTTTCCTTTGTTTTGTTGTTGGTTGGTTGGGTTTTTTTCCCTTTTCTTTAGAACACAAAATAACACTTCTATAAAACCCTCAGATCATATTGTCCAGACAGGAACTCTGGAGATGAGATAAGGTGCTATTAACCAAACGCTTGTTTACGGGTATATCATCTGTCATAGAAAGCAAGGATCTGCTCTTACCACTTTCCTTTCATGGTGAAAGATGCTGGTTTTAATGTGCTTCCTGCTTGCCCACTTTTATCTGGTTGGTGAGGTTTATTTCTCTTGACAGCAACTGCCCCCAGGCATCTATTTTCACAAATAGCGGGTGAAGCAGGTACTAGAACTGTTTGACTCTGTTGAAATGGACGGGGGATAGGACTCTTCTGAGGGCCATTGAAATAATCTTGAAATTAGGTTTAGGGAATTCAAATGCTAACATACATTTTTATTTTTCTATATCTGTGCAAGACAGTGGCTTTCAGCAATGAGTTAGTTTCATTTATTCAATTATTCAAAATGTTTCTGCTTTTTTTTTTAATAAAAAGTAAGAAAAAGAATGTCAAAACATAGTGTTGCCTAATAACTCGTGTGTATCTCCAGTTGGTGAAGATTTTATTATGTGAAGATTTTATTTTCTACATTGGATTAATAAATTGCATAGACAGCAGAGCAAGTTAAACATACAGTACCTCCTTTCCCTTGTTTGATCTTAAATAGCTTGACTCATTCATTTTAAAATCATGTAGGAAAAATAATAAAAGTTGTCTAGTCAGAAGATCATGACCTTTGATTTACAAGAGACTTCTGAACCCCTCCATACTCCTTTTGTAGCTTGTTTTAAATTACCGTGTCCCTTTTTCCACATCTTTGCAGCATCTCAAACATTTTCAGCATCAGTTGAAGATTTCTTTGCTTACTGCAAATTTTTATTTATAACTTTTTACCTCAGAATCTTAGGCAGCAGGTACAGGAAGAGGGACAGAAAATGCCATGGGACTCCTTGCCATAGGTATGGAGAGGCAAAGTTCTTTTAAGTTGAAAGATTGTCTGGCTGCCAGCTGCCAGAATAGACAGTCCAGCTCCCATCTCTTCAGCCACCTCTTGTGCCAGTATCAGAGCTGGAATAACTGTGGGTCTAAAGTTTGTCAGTGGATATCTCACATGCTTAAGGAAAGCATAATTGTTATTGAAATACCTTGTAAGGCTGTAAGTGCATTTGACTAAAGTAGTTTTCCAAAGTATTTGCTCCTTGTCCAAAGAAAGCCAAACCACAAGATGCAAATAACAAAACCAGTCACGTAAGTTTGGAAAAGCCTAAAAAGTAATCAGACCAAGTCCAGTAGGCAATATCCTCATAACTTCTTACAGTTTCTTTTTTCCTTCTGATCGATACTGTGTGCTGCTCTGTCCTGGTGTTAGGGAATGTTTATGGCATCGGGAGCTCTTAGGGAATGCTTCATCTTTTCTCTGTATGAGAGGTGTAAACTCAAGGAGCTCACTATATATAAAAACACTATTGCATTTGTCAAATAAGTGTAGTCATTCCTCTGAGAAATTAATCCGAGAACCTTCCATTGTCTGTGTGCCCTGGTAAGAGGTGTCACATTCTCCCAAAGGAGGAGATGTAGGCGCTTTGCTTTCTGAGGCACCGCTCCGTGTGATGCTGCGCTGTGCAGGGCTTGCAGAAGCTCCTGGGGCAAGCAGATTGTCTAGATTCAGCATGGACCTCTGAGCTAGCCAGTGACTGTCTTCTTAAACACTCATTTTGCACAAGCTAAGAAGGGGACACCTTAGTGATAGGTTTATTCATCACCAATATTTTCCACTGCTTTTTGTTTCCAAGAGTCATTTCTGTAGTTTGTTACAACTACTACATATTTGAAATCTTTCAAGATAAAGATGCTCTTTAGTCTGAGACTTTTCTGCTCTTAACAGCTGTCTTTATAATTGTGTGATGTGTTAATGTGTAGTCCTAACAATTATTATTAACAACTCTAGCACATTGCCTGGTTTTGTTATTGGTCTTATTTAAAGAAGCATCTCCTTTTCCAGCAACTTTTCAACATAGTAGACTTGATATCCTCCTCTCAGTATTTAGCTTCAAATACCACAGGCAAAGTCGTTCATTGATTATATATAACTTTTTCAATTGGATGCTTTCTTGACATGGACACACAACAGAGGTAGGAGAGAGTATCAGGTTTGAATGACAGTGATGAATAATATTAATATTTACCTGCTCTTGGAATCTGGAGCTGCTCCAGTGAGCTTACAGGGTCTTAAAAACTTGGTTAATGAAATAAAATATTTTAAAATCTACTTGAGGAAGAAGTGAGGAAACAGGGTATTCTAACCTATCCACAGTCCTGCCATCCTCAAGCACAGAAACTGCATGCATCAGGCTTCCATGAGACCGATCTGTAGACAGTCTATGTGGCTCTGAAGCCAGCTTTTGGTTTTCAGACTTCCTAGGCTGAAGGAATGGTCCCAGATTAAATTTTCCCTTTTTTTTGCAAAAATATCCTTCTGTTAAAGGCAAAGATTAGTGCATTTGTGATATAGTCACGTACCTCTAGGAGTTTGGTTAGGAAATACTACTGAGACTCACTGAAAAGATTGGCAATGTTCTGATCGTATCTACAAACCAAAATATTCAAGAACTATTGATTGTATTTCTTTTGAACTATTAATAAAATTTGGGGGAAAAAAATGTTCCATAAACCAGTGGAATGATTAAATGGGTTTGGATTCAGAGACTGCATCTTCATTCCATTCCTAATATATGATACTTATTATGTATTAATTATACCTTATTATCTCTTCTCATATATAATAAATACGGCGCCTGAAAATTAACTTAATGTTTTATGCCAGCTCATAAGGTTTGAAAACAGAAGCTCTGATTTCCTGAACAGCTCAGATGTTCTTGCACAGGGTCAGATACTGCTACTAGGGAAAAGTAAATTTATAGACCTCAGGGCGTGTAAGCTTGGGCAGTTTATTGGGAAATACTTTGTAATTAAAACTCAATTTAGAATGAAGCTGATGTTTGTGTAAGAGGAAGTTAGAGTTACTGCTTTGGCTTGTGCTGGACCCTCAGCTTTAATGCTGCTGCTTTGTTTGAGATAACTCAAGAATAATCCCATTTGAATCTGCAGAAATACCACTAACCTGGCAGAAGTAAAACACTTGTGAAAGTTCAACCTTACGATTATACATTTTTCCCTCTGGCTTTTGTATCATGACTAATCAGATGGGAAGAAAAAAAAAAGTGTGTCACTATAAGTTTGGTATTGTACATGAATATGGACACAGCAAAATTACACAGTAAAATTTGCAAAGCGTCACCACTTCTTTCCTTGCAGACTTTGCAAGAGGCTCAGGAACTTTGTATTTACAGCTCACTGGCAGTTGTGATGGTATCCCCCCTGCAGTCACGTGCAGGTCAAGATTATTTAAAAAGGACTAATAATTATGAGTGCTTCTTTGGATGCTTAATTTGGTAATCTTTCATACAGCCCTGCTCCTCAAGAGTTAAGTGTTAACCCCCTGATGGACAGACCTCTTTAAAGCTTCTTGAAATCACAAAGTATACTTTACCAATGACCTTGGAAGACCTTGGTTTATCCCCTAATTGCAGATGGAGTAATAGTTATAATCGTTACAGTGACACCATCAAATACTAATATCAATAAACATTACATTATTAATTTACATATAGATGAGAAGCAAAGGTCAAGGCAAATTTATGCTGACAACATAGATATTTGATGGAAATTATTCTATATAGGACAGTGCTTCAAAATATTTTCACCAGCTTCTTCTAAATCTCCTTCTAGTCTCCCTGGTGTATTGGGAATGTATCTGTGAGTCAAATCTTCCAGTTCCTTGCAGGCAAGTAATGGAATTTTTTCAGCATCCCAGAAACACATACTTATTAAGCTCACTGACAGAAATATGCCGTGGTATCCAGCACTTTTAAGTGCAACTAGTTTGGGCACAGCTGATCTCAGGGATATAACTGGTGGTGAACAAAAAGTAACTCACCATTAGTTCATTTGCCTTCTCTTAAAAGGAAGTTGCTGGGGTTCATAAAAGACAGGTCTTCCACTTTTATTCTGAAAACTGTTCTTATCTGAAGAATGGACCAGTGGAAATTCTATTAGTCAGGGACAGAATTGCTTCATTACATGAGAATTTGCATATGAAGCTAGAATGAGACAAATTATTCAATATATTCAATACTGCCCATTTCATAGGCAAAGAGCTTGACCTAAGACAGCCCTTGTCAAATAAGGCATAGTTGGTTTTCATCAAGGGTTATTACCCTTTAAATTATACAGTAGTATTGAAGAGTTATTTATTGATGTACCTTGGAGGATATTGCACCAGAAGCTTTTTTTGTCATGATAAACAATTTATTATAAGATCCTTGCCAGGTCTTCTTATTTTACAGTGTAATATTATGGTGAGAAGGAAGGTGTGAACTGCTGACAAAGGCCAAGAGTATCTTCAGATTATCTCAGTAATGTTCTCTACCTGTCCTAACGCCAAACCTCTGTGATGATAGCTCTTCAGAGGAGGCACACCTCACACATCCTCTCTGACACATTAGTCGGCTTTAAAATCTGTGACTCACCTGAGACAAAAACTTTTTCTCTTTCAAAACAACTGGCCTGAAAATATCATGTCATATGCTTTTGGCAATAACCTCTATTTCTAATACATTTTGAATGTCTCTGAGCCTGATGGTCAGGTGCAAGTCAGAAATACGATGGCACAAAATGCCTTTCAAGTGGTGGGATAAACTAAGCAGATGGTGGAAATTCTGATTTTTCTCTGCCAAATTTAGTAGATTTTTAAAAATCCTGTGCCTGCTCTTTCTGTTTAAGGGGTTGACTGGATCAAGGTGACTATCTTGAATTTCTTGAACTTATTTATTAGCAGTGAAACTGCCTTTCAGCCTCTGGGTTTAAAGTTGTGTTATCTTTACTATTAACAAATATAAGACAAAAAGAGCAAAACATTTGTTTCCTTCAATAGAGTTGTCAAATATATTACAATAACATGAGGCCAGCCCTACCATACAAGTAATGTGCGCTGATGGCACACGTAACACAAACTCCACCTGCAACACTGGCCAGTTTGTGTTCTTTAAGAGTTCACCTCCCAGTTTGAGAGCAACAGAAAAGGTCATCTGGGATTCAGACAAGTTTATACGGTGGGTAAAGGTTCTAGCTGGATACATTCCCACACGACTCTACTGCAGTCTGCACGTGTTTGGATGGCAGGTTATCTAAGGAGAAGCAAACAGCTCACCTATCCTAAAGGATAAATGGCATTCCTGTCCATTATGGACAATCAACTTTATGCACAATTACACTTATTGATCTAGAGGGGTCCATTCAAACCCACAGTGATCTGCTTCAACTGTAATATATTGTCCACCAGAAATATTTTTCAATAAAGCTCTACCCTGAAGTATGTTCCTAGTCTACAAAAACCAACCACACGAGTGCCACCAGCTTAGACCCAGCAGCTGTCAGTGCTGTATAGACAGTTCAGAGGACATACATAGGTGATTTATCATATTGATCAAGATTTTTACAGTAGATTTATACTTCATGCAAAATTCAGGTGAACCCTTATTCTGTTTCAGGAGCAAGCTAATGACCCAAATGTGGGCTTCTTAGTTTTATTCAGGCTATTAAATAACTAAAATATTTGTGCTGCCTATCTCTAACTAACAACAACAACAAAAAAAAACCCAGATCAAGCCTTTGTGGCTTTTTTTTTTGGTAGAAAACGGGTCGGTCAATAGTGCATTAAAATAAAATAATCAGAACCCTAATAAAGCATTCATAAACCCTTCTAAAATAATTCTATATCCTTCCACAGATGTTTTCATCACATTGTTGGTTTGGTTTTTTGTTGTGGGTTTAATAGTATGGAAATTAAAACCTACTCAATAATACAATTGCATTTCCCTGAAAATAATATAAGCAGATTTAATTGTGATTTTATCATTGACTTATATTCTTAAGTTCCTATCATTAAGTATATAATATTTCTCATAAATTGGTTACTTCCATATATCTTTATAGACAGAAGAGACTTTTGTTAGTCCAATTCCCTCATATATCCCATCAGATAAATGTATTTCTGTATGCATTTAGCAGACTTAAAAAAATAATTTTATGCAAATTCATTTTTCATTTGCTTGGCATTATCAGACATTTATTTAAAAGCAACCAGCAATGAAAATAAGATCTATGTAGGCTGGTGTATTCTAAATTAGTTTTTGAGAGCCCAATTATATTATAAGTATTCATTGGGAAGGACTCTGATAAATGTCTGCTTTGATCTGCAAGGCTGGTGTGATACTCTAAATGGAAAAGTGAACCCATTGGAAGGAGCCTGATTGAACCAGATATGCCAGAAGGAAATTAAGATGTGAGAGATGTGGTTGAATTGTACTAATTTAACTCCTCTGGGAAGTGCAGGGCCATCAGCTGGACAGTGCAGATCAGGGGTATTTCTTCAGCCTTCCCACCTGGTAGGCTGTAGTAGCTCTCTACTCTCTGCAGGCTGGTCCTGCTTGCAGAACAGACATTTCAGCTGTAGCAAAAGTAGCTGCTCTTCTTAAGTGCATCCCAGTGACTGCCTCTGGACAAGGAGTGCATGGCATCAGTGCCAGAGAGCACACTGGAGAGATGTGGAAGTACCCAGGAGAGTAAAATGTGAGGTTCCTAAGACACCGTGCAAAATCCACATGGAAAAAGGATTATCTGCTTGCTATTGCAACTCAGCTGTCTGGCCTCTTGAAGGTGTGACTCCCTGCAAGGCTAATTTCAAGCATGATTTATTGGGGACCCAAAACTCAATGGGTAAAGAGCTCCACTAGATACCTGACATCCAGCAACTGCAGCAGCATGAACACAAATCTATTCCACTAACTCTCTAAAATGCCATAGTTTAAAAAACTCAGCATTTTGCTAATGTCACTGTTAGTTTAAAAGATTTCGCAGTTTTTTGGTAAGATGACTCTTGCACAAAAACTAGGATTGGGATGTGGAAGGTTGCTAGTTTGGCTGTGAGGGGCCTCACTTCAGGACTCATGAGTTATATGTAAGTCCTCATTTGTTATACTTAATACAACTTACTGCATAAACTGCACGAGTCAATAATTTACACATTAAATGTTCTCTGTCTCCCTCAGTATCTTAGGAGTTCCCTGTTTTTTCCTGGAATCTCTGAGTGACACTGTACTGTAACAACCCCACAAAAAAGCATTCCAGCACAACTGAGGGGAAAATGAACAGTGGCACAGGCAAAATAGGGTTAGGTCTTGGGTGCCAGCTTTGTTGTGGAAAAAAACGTCACTGCAACCCCAAGTTTTTAATTTTTTAGAGTACCTCCTAGTGTATTTTCCACACCAGTCCCATTAAACACTCCCCTGACAGTTTTGAGCTGATGGGAAGTGCACTCTACGTGTCAGTCTTGTGTCTTTTTGTTTTCCACGTCTGAGATGGAAGAATTAATTTTCCTTCTGATGTTCTTCCTTATCCCTTCACAGTAAGGTTGTTGTTTATAAATGTTTTACTTCTGTGGAAAAGGAAATATGTACATACAGAAAGGAAGATGTTATAAATACAATATTGTTGTTCTATGAAATAGGGAGGGGAGCAACATACTGAAACCTATTTTCCATAAATCTTTCAGTTTTCTGGAATCAATTCATGGACTTACTGAAGCCAGTAGCAAAATTCCTGTGTTATTTTGGAATGCATAGCAATAGAAAATGAACATACCTCTGGATAATTGTCTCATTTAATTTGATGGTTATCTCACTTCAACTGGCAAAGCTATGTGTTATGAAAGTAGCTTTCTGTATCAGGTTTGTATGGCAAGATTGGGGGGGGGGGGGTTAGCTGTAAGACCTGCTAGAAACTGTGTCCGATGGAACCAAGCCAGCCAGCCCCAAGGCAGACCCACAGCTGGCCAACTCTTGAGATTTGGATTTATTTCTTTCTCATTACCCTACTCTGGTGTGTAATAAATTAAGCTAATGTTTTGCTCATGACAGTGACTGGCGAGTGATCTCTCCCTGTCCTGATCCCACCTCATGCACCTTTAGATATTTTTTCTGTGCCCTGTCAACTGAGGAGGGGAGTGATAGGATGGCTTTGGTGGGCACCTGGCATCCAGCCAGGGTCAACCCCCACAGTATTGTTTCACTAGACAATGCTGAAAAAGTTTGAAATAGAAGCCCGTGTAGCAGAATGAAACTCCCAGTGTCTCTTGTGAATACTCATAATCTTTCAGCAGTGTCTAGGTAATAGCAATATATTTGATATGAGTACAATAAAAGCTTGCTTTTTAAAGCATTATCCTGTGCTATTTCAAGTCAATAGTGGCTTTGTCATTGGCTTTAAAGGAAGTGGGGTCAAAATTCTAATTAACAGTGTCAGCTCCACCTATCAATCAACGGTGGACTATTCATAATGAAACATAATTGTGAAAACAGCTTAAAATGCAAAGCATTAAAAGAGAATATATCCGCAGATGAAGTGTAAGACCTACACCTTTGAGATGCTGAATACTTTCTGACACTGGATGTCTTTGGGTTATTTAGTTATGATTTGCTATCTTGGTGAGGCTTGTGTATGGAAGGCGTTTGTAAGCCAACCCCCCTGGGTAGCCCTAAAATCAGCTCCCATTCTCCCAGGCACTGCACAGAGCTTCCTTGATGCTGTGTTCCCTTTTGGCCCTGAGATAATGCTGTTATAGGGGTCCTTCTCTGGGTTCTCTCTGTGATTCTGTACTGAAAGTTCTCAGCCAACAAGTAGAAGGGACTTTTCCCTCCCAGCTCTTTCAGACCAAGCTTGGAGGGGCTATCTGTGCAGATTCCTTCTTGCAGTAATGAGGAAATTTAGGAGTTTTTTTTTAAAAAGTGGATAAAATCAGTGAAAAGAACTTGCAGTATGGTAGTGCATACTGTGTGAGAATGTATGTAAATGTAAGCATAAGTAATTTAAAATGGAAATATCCTCTTTTGGACTGTGTTTTGGTTGTCTCCCTAGAGTTTAAGTGCAAGGATATCCACTGCATAACTGCAATAACATCAGTTTCTCTATTTCATCTTGCCCAACTTTCTTTAATTTTACATCTGAACACTATTTGAGTTGTTTTGATTTGTGGTATGTTCACATCCTATCCTCAAGATATTCCGTATCTCAAAAGGAGAAACAAAATGCATGGTAAATAATGATCTCCTTATAAAAATCTAAGTGTAATTCCTCAAAACTTTATGTATAATTAAATAAGCAAAGGAATCCCAACATGGGGTTTAGTATTATTTAGGAACATGAAATTGCTAAGAGCATTAAACAAAAGGCATAGGAGATAATCCTAAGAAATGTACACAAACCCTCTTTGGACCTTACAGTACAAAATCTTCCAGAGGAATTTGCATTATCAGCTCTGAATGAAGGAGGTGGATAACAACAAATCAGCATAGGCAGGGGAACAAGAGGCATGCATAACATTTCTTCAGAATAGGTGTTTTCAGGGTATGTATGCCATTAAGTGAAAACCTGGTATTTGAGACTGAAAGTAGGCAAACCTATGGGAATAATATTTTATAGTTAACAAGAAAGCTCTGGCCTTATGTTTCATTTAGAAGAGGTTAACCTCTATAGGCCAATAGCTGTCATTTGCTTTCCTTGTCTCTACGTATGGTGAAAGGAATCCTTAAATAATTCACAGGGAAAAAAAAAAAAAACATGAAAAAAAATATTTTGTATAAACAATTATGCTTCTGAAGAGCAGCCAAGAGGAAATGGATGTCTGGTTCAGTATACAAAAATCTCCTGAAAACAAACTGCATTGGTAGGGTGTTCAAAATAACCTAACTCAATTAGGATAGTGCCTCTTACTGAACACCAAAGAAAAGAAAACAGCACCCTAGGGCCACACAGGCTTCTCTGAAAGTGCCACATGTCTGCAGCCTTGTCATCTTTGGGAAATGAAACCGGTCCAGCCAGGCTCCTGGAGCAGACAGAGGCTCCAACCGACCATCCATATGCAGGTGCACAGATTTTGACTTCTCTAGGGCCCAGACCTGTCTGTGATCAGCAGCACAGATTGAGCAGCAGGGAGAGAATTCACAGAAATTTCAGACTTCTTTTTGCTATCGGGAAAGTGACTCTAACTGAATTTTGTAGTGTTTCCTTATGTGTCTTGTATTTGTCACTGGGAAGCTGCTCCTCCCTGAAACATGTCAACACTTGAGACAAATATAAGAAGTTTTCTATCTTTTTACCATAGCCCACTGTTAATCTTGATGATTAGACTCCCAGCTTCCAAAAACTTAAAATATGTATGCATAAAAGTGTTAAATTTAAATTTCCTTTGTCATCTTCACGAATATATTTTTTTAGAAAATAATTAATTGGTGATTAATTTTTACAAAAATTAGCCTTGTTCAATTTAAGCTTCAGAAGTCTTTTTGGAATGGAAACGGGCTTTGACTTCACAGAACCAGAAGCTTAAAATTACCTAGGAAATGTAGAAGAAAAATAAATTTTAAATTCCTAATTGGTTTATGAGGAGCCCATTAAATTGAGATACTGCTCATTGAAGACCTAAGACAACAGCAACGGCATTTGCCAGAACAGTAAAGCAGCATTACTTTAATAATATATTAGACTAAAATTTTAATTATTATTTATTACGTCTCATAATAATATACTTGGAAAAGCAAATCCAGCCTCCTGAGTATTTAGCATTTGAAGATGGTGAGCATTTATAAAGTAACTTTAAAACCGGTAACATTTCTGTTGAACAAAATTGAAATGCATTCAAGATCTCTTAACAGTGGTAAGACTTCAATACAGAAACCTGAACTAAACTCTTTACAAAAGCAAATCAGGCGTAGTAAATAAAATCAATGCAAAAATCTAATTAATCACTAAAATATAATTACAGTAAGATTTAATGTACACTAATAATTTGTGTAAAGTAATAGTTATTGTTAGTAGAGGGTAAAAAAAACCCTAAAATATAATCAAACTCCAAAGAATTGCTAGTTATCTTCTTAGTTAATTGTTTTTTAAATGATACTAGACCTTCTGGTGGAAGACCTTCAAAAAATATCTTGGACTTCCTTTATGTTCATTTCTAAGTTCTGTATATTCTTCATTTGACACAAGCCCAGTGATGAGTGACAAGTGTCTGAAAGTGGCCTTTGTCCAATATTTCTTCTGAGACAATGACACCCAGTGATTATGCCACAGTTTTGAGGAGTGCAGTTCTGGATTTCAACATCTAAGTCATACCTGTGTCACACTGTGGGCACCTATCCCTTTTGTAGGTCATGGTAGAAGCAAAGAAGTCAAGAAACTGAACCTAGGTCGCTTAAAGGCTTAAATTAGTACAGTCAACATGAGTCCAAGCTTTCCCTTGTACAAATGTGCTAAAATTATGTTTAAACATAGACTACTCTAAAAATTATTCTCTATATATAGAATCATTGCAGGTAAAATAAAATATGCCACTTCCTTACCTTAGAAAATAGAACCTTTTTTAACAATGGAGGCAGAGCCAACGTTGCCTAGGGCGATGCCAAAACGAGTTCACAACAATCCTACCAAGCAACTATCTTCATTAAAGCATATTATGCAATATAAAGCTTGTGTAAATTCATCTAGATTGTATATAGCAAAAGAAGGATGGCTAATTTCTACTTTTAAAGGGAAAAAAAAATAACATTTGAATTCAGAACTCTTATGTTTCTAAGAGTCCTTGACTTATAATGATAGGCTGTATTTTAAATAAATCAATTGCAATGTTCTCAACTGGGAATGTATAATCTACCTCAAATCTCAAATTCCACTGCACACCACTAGCATATTCATGTCTTCTCCACAGCTGCAATTATGCAAAGAAAATGGAAGAATCAAAAATAACTCCATTTTCAGGATTATGTCTGGAGGTGTAAAATATCTGCTTCCTTTCACAAATTTGAGGACTGAAGGCAATAATTATTTCACAAGAAAATATCTTGGAATTTTGCCTAGCTTTTTACCTGGCCATGCTTCATCTTTGCTCTGTTTCATAGCTGTCTTGTGTGCATTCAGCCTAAAGTTCTATACCTTGAATGGCAAGCCAGTAAATATCTCCTAACCTAGCTGACGTGGTGAGTTAAGAGAGGAGACTGACCTGAGGATTAAGAGATGAGGAATGACTAAGAAGGCAGGAGTTAGCTTTTGCTGGGCCAGAAATTTGCATTATTTGAAATAGGAAATATTTTTTGATATTTTTTTCTCAGTAAATTCTCCCCTGCTTCCACGGAGTTTGAGAAAGCCAAAAAAATCATCTTCCTTTGGGGATATTAAGCCTTACAGCAAAACAAGAAAGAAGCATTTCTTTCCCTTTCCCCAGTGAAAGTCTTGTATCTGCTTTTCTCACTGATATAAAAGAGTTTTGTAAGGGGATGTTTGCATTCAGTTTAACAAATGACTGATTTATTAGGTTTTTAGGCCAATGTCATGTTAGCTTTTGGGGTCTGTTTTGTTCTGATAGCTTCTGCCTTTCTGTTGGTTGACCTCACTTAAAAACCCTGCTTTTGTTATTTTTTTCCTATGGCTGTTCCTCCTCTTCCCACCTTGACAAGATGTAGATTTACATCAATTAAGAAGATGATAAAATTGAATAATCTTCTCATCTTTCAGTGCTTTTCTAATGGTCTGAATTTCTTTTACCTCTTGCTTGTGTTTTCAGTCTCTATTTAGTTGCTCTTGTTTGGTTGTTTTTTTTCTAGCAATGGAAGAAATACCAGTGGGGTAAATGCAAGATCTTTATGCAGGCATTAGTGTCACAGTTGAACTTCTTGAGTTTATCTCTTTGCCCAGCACTACCTCAGTATCAGCCAGACTCACTCTCAGGTTTACTGTGTCTTATTTACTAAATCACACAGATGAAACAAACCCTTTTCATCTAATGCAGCCGGGGTGGAACTTTACCAAATTGCAGTTATGTTCTGTTTCTCTTTGTGCTTTCAGTACTAGGCTCTCAAAATACCTTGTGTAAGGAAGGACTGGATTTTGCCATGCTCTTATGTTGATGCCCAGAGCATAGCTGAAGGAGTGCAGAAAGGCCAGGAGAATAACCTGTGCAGAACCTCTGTAAAGGCTGGACATAGCAGATGATAGAGAGCAGTTTCTCCCTCCTAAAACAAGTAAAGCAGAAGCTCAACCAGGCTCTGCAGATCTCTGTGCTTGCAGGAGCCCTCCCAGTGGGGACACTTCCCACCTGCAGCTCCACACTGGTGTGAAATGGAGGATCCTAAATGCCCAGCTAATGTTACATCAGTGTGGGATAAGGTACAAAGCAGAGCAAAACAGGAGTGAATCAATAGTAATGCAAAGTCTTGGTTGCAAATATAGGAATGTTGACCCCATCGTAAGTTAGTGAAAGAATTTGGAAACTTTTCTACAATACCCACACAGACCTCTGTAAATTGTGCTCTAAGGTGGTGATAATTTGCTCTGTGAAGCTCCTTCTTGTAATTCCTTTTATCATTGATGTTGGAAAAATTATAACGACTCATCCATAGAGAAGTGGTCGGTTCATCTCACCAAGCACAACATCTGTAATGCTTATATTGAAAGAGTTATCCAAACTTTATCAAAGTGGAGAGAAACAGACTTTCTAGCCCCTGCTATGTATCACCTTAACAGAGCTGTATAAAAAAGGCCATGTGAATCTTTGTGTAGAAATGCCAAAAGGTGTAAAAGGAGCCCAGGAGGAGTAACTGCACTGTGGACACCAAGTGTTAGAAGCAGTGTTTTCTAAAATACCTCTGATTCCCTCTCCTGCTGCCTTGATCAGCAGCCCAGGCTCATGGGAAAATATTTGGTTATGAAGATCTTCCTTTTATATCCATCTCTCTTTTCAGAAATTCCTTCAGTTTTAATATTTGAAGTTAAGTCAAACAGCAGTGTCTTCTTTTTAAAGGGGGAATTGTGTATATGAAATCAGTGCTCTAAAGCCATGTCAATAGGTGAGTTTATCCCATCCTCAGCTTCACCAGTCAAAACGACTTAAACACAGCTCCCTCTTTGTGAATTCCCAACAGCACTGGAACGTGCCAAGGCAGATCTTGTCTGGGCGTCTGGCTTTGGATTTAAACTGCACTAATTGCTGTCACCTCCTCCCAAACATAGACAGAGTACAGTATTCATTGAATAATGCCACCTTCAGCATGTGGTTGGTGTAATGCTTCAAAAAATCTACTTTAGAAATTAATTTCTGACCAGAAACAGAACACCAAAATACTTCAGGCATCTCTCCCTGCCATCCCTATTCTTGCACTCAAAGATTGGAAGCTATTTTAGTTAAATAGGATTAAAGACAAAATACCATGTCAGGATAAATTCACATCCATGGGTGTTTGTACATAAATACATCCCTAGTTTGGCTATGTGATGTGAGCAGATCCATTAGCTTCATACTGAACTGCACCTGTAACTGTATTGGGAAGGAGATAGTATTGATTAAAATTTCACATATACCATGGAGTATTTTGTGTGAAAGGATCCTTTCCACTTCTGCAGTTTTGTTCTAACAGTTACTAATTCTGTGCAAAATGATTAAGAGCTTTGGACTAAAATGCAAAGAAATCCCTTTAATGGCAAGCTAGAGCGTGCATAGCAAATGTGCTGCAGTTTTGTCTCCAGCAATTGTAGACCACAGTTTTTTAAGAGATCTATAGCACTTGATCAGGTCATCACATAAATTAAGCCATGTTTGCAGTTCATCATGAGACTAATTATGAAAAGCTATGAGCCATGATGGTTTTTTTTCTCTTTTTGAACCTTAGCATCGGACCTTGCCACTGACTTTATTTGTGGAAGAAAAAAGCCATTAGATTCTATTGTGAGCTCTTGCTGTTTATTCCTTGTATTACAGTGGCACCAGGCTGCCTCGTATTAGATGACATTTCCCTAATATAACACGTTATAAACTTCAGGTAGATAACAGTCCAAAGTGGAAAGACAGATCAGAGAATTACTCAGTTCCTCATTTCCAAGGGCAAGAAAAACAAAAAGCCTGATTGATAAAATGTGCTCCTGACCTGAAGCAATATAACGAACTGTAGGAGCAGAAGGAGCCCCTTTCCTCCTCAGAGGTATTCAGCATTAAACACGTGTTAATCCCTTCGAATAAACAAGGACATATTTTTAATATTAAGCATATTCTCCAGGGCTTTTTTAGTTGGCAACCCAAACAACTTGTACATAGTCCCACACATGTTTATGACATACAGGATGCAGGATTTCTTAGATCACAATGGAATATATCTGCTCTCAGGTTTCACTGTCTTCCATGAAAACAATTGAAAAATATTTTTAGATGTTAGATACTGGCGTTATTTTCCGTAATAACTAAGGACATAGCTACATGTAAAATACTATCTCTCAAAATCCCTTCCATTTTATTTGCTACCACGAGATAGAAATGGTATTTTCCAGAAAGAAATAATCCAAAAATATCTAGCTGAGCATTTCTGAGAGGGCACCTAGAGCTGAGAATCTTACAGCTGCACTGGGACATGAAAGATGTCAGCTAAGGCAGACGGTAACAAATGAAAAGATAGTGTTTGCTGTAGTTTGATAATAAGAGTGTGAGTGCTCCAAAGTTCACTCACAATGCTCCGGTATCTTGCCATAACTAAAAAGTCTTTTCACAGCATCACAATAACAGATTTTATATAAAAGTTACCATTTTGTAACCTTTCACAATTTCACTGCCTCCATTTCATAGCGCAGGACAGTGATGGGTCCCTTTGAAAGGCTGAGAGATAAGAGACCAAAAAAAAAGAAAGTGTGGGAAAAAAGTAAAAGATTTCCACTCAGGGATCTAAATTAATGCATCATTGATCAAAACTTGAATTGTCAGAGTTCAAGGATTGGGTCAAAACTGGCCTTTTTTCTTTCTATCAATTCATATACAGTCAATATCCTATTATATTGTTACTTTGAAGAGATGTCTGGAGGAATAATGTGCTTGGACAATGTGTTCCACTTAACTTAGCTGACTGTAACTAAGGGATTCTCTTTTTTTCCCTTTATCAAAGAAATAAATAGGACCTATAAAACACACAAATGGCACAGGTAACACTGCAACAGTTTGGGCACTGATACGTAGCTGACATTGGTAAAATATGTATCAAGCTCCAGCTTGAAGCGTGAAAGAATGATTTTTATTTATTTATTTTTAAAATACGTATTGCTGGCATCATCACTTCTACTTCTTATTCATTCCCATTTCCGAGCACCTTAAGCCAGTGTAACTTCATTCACCACACCATGTTAAAATTAGCATTAGGCAACTACAGCTCAGTGTCATTAGCTGCGTGTATTAGATGCACAGAAGTGCACCCTGAGGTTGATTATATTAATTTTCAGCCAGCAGTGGCTGACGTGCTTGCATTTATACAGTGCTCAGTGCACCCATCCTGGCTGAATTCTTTGTGCCTGCCTCCAGGGCAGTCAGTGATGGGGAGGCACCAGCATGCTGCAGGTGAGATGCAGCCTGTGGCCCTTAATGCACCATTTCCTTTTCCCTTTTTAAACGTTCCTTTTTCACTTTTCCTTTCTTTTCCCTCATCTTTTTCTCTTTTTATTTTTCCTTGTGTTTTTCTTCTCTTTATTTTCCTTTATTTATTTTATTTTTAAATAGCTAGAAAATCAGGAGAAGATGCAAGACAGTGAGGCCAATACCCTCCCTCTGCATTTCTCATAAAGGGAAAGGAAAGGAGTGGCTGCCTGGAAGTGCTGCTGGGGCAGGGATGTGGTGGGGATGGGATTTTATTATGGAAGGACAGCAGCATCCTGACCTTGATTTCAGCAAAGGGGAAATCCATGTTCTGATGGCCCATAGCTCGACATGTAACTGCTGAGATGGTTGGCTGTGTTATACTAATGGCCATCAAAATGACTTCTTGCCATACACTACCTGGATGACAACTTTCTGCTGCTAGCACCAGGCTCTTAAAAGGCTGACTTCTTGACTTCCTTCCCCCACCCTTAGACTGTCTGTGGTGAACACGAGCGCTGATGAATAGGAATCTGGAACTTCTGCATCTTGTCGCAATAAGTCCATTAGAAATTCAGTTTACTGTCTGACCTCTGTTCTCCAAGGAGATTCTAAAGAACTTATTACCAGTTTAGTTTTGCTGCTTGCTAGTGCTTGTGAGCATGTATGTACAAGAAATTACATTAAAATTATATATTAATCTAGTAATGTATTAATCTTCCATCCTTAGAAAATTCTGCTAAAGAACCACTGGGGTATAAGGAAAAATTAATTATAAAAACAGTACTGAACAGAAAGAAAAGACTACTAAAAATGGAGCATTTTAATTGGTCATTCCTGCCTTCTTCAGCAGCTAGTTTAGTTCAAGGGAAAGGCAACAAAAAATACCTATTTCCTCAGCTGAGAAGTATGTTATCCACTGCTTATGTTATCCACTGCTTTATAGTTATAAATAATTCCTGTATGCATTTCTTTATCTGCTTCCAGTGGTAAATCTGCAAGTGTGAATCCCTTTTTTAGTTACTTTTTTTAAGATAATAATTCAGATTGCAGTGTGTTCATTTGCAAACATGAGAGAGTAGCTACAGAAGGTTAAGCTCTTTACCATCAACCAGTGTGTGTTTTACACCAGTTGTGAGAAATACCATCCATATTTTTTATGAAAGCTTCCTTTTAGACCTCGTTCCAATCTTTTCAGTTGAGCTCTCTTTTGTGCAATTCCAGTGTTTGTTTGTAGCAGACCATCCCAAGACTTTAGCCGTGGACATGATCCCAGTGAAAACAAGTTCTAGATTTTAGATTATATGGGGTTTTGATTTGTCCTGCTCTTTGTTACTTATTGCTCATGACTCAAGTGCTGCTAGAACGGTGGAAAAAGCCTCATTTTTGGTGGCTGCATTGTTCCACACATGCACAAGAGTGCCACTGCTTTCAACCACACCCCAAAGGACCAGGATAGAAACTCAGTTTTGCACTCAGCCTGAAGTTTGAAGGTATTTCTTTCAGATCATATATCCATTGCAAATTTCTTGGTCTAAGGCAGAATTTTGTCAGACTGCTTACGCCACATACCAAAGAAAATAATCAGCAAAACTTAGAGTATGTTTTGTAGGGGATATTATAAGATAGGGCAGTAGAGTATGGGTTCCCATCTTCAGCAGCCAAACCACGTGGAAATGTGCAAACACCTTAAACGGTGTCTCAAAGGAACTACTGATAACTCTTCTGG
Source organism: Chloroceryle aenea (assembly GCA_013399075.1). Classification (NCBI taxonomy): domain Eukaryota; kingdom Metazoa; phylum Chordata; class Aves; order Coraciiformes; family Cerylidae; genus Chloroceryle; species Chloroceryle aenea. The sequence continues at coordinate 243,246 of VWZY01006326.1, forward strand.
CAACAAAAGACTTCTCAACTGAAATTACTTGACAACAGTGAAGGTCCTTTAAATAAAGACTGCAAGGCTTCAGAAGGTCAGTGTGGAAGAGCACAACAGGTTTTCAGTGTTTCCTGTTGCTGTTAAACACCATCATGCATTTAGGCATCGTGTGAGTTGGAAGGGGCTGGAAGCAGGATGACAGGAGAGGCTCAGCGGAGTTGTGGTGCTAAGGTTATCATGGCAAGAATGATGGCAGCTGTTACTGTGGTTTATGTATTTATGGACTCCAAAGCTTTATTAGGTCCCACAGTCCAAATGTGAGGTCTGATTGTGTTGTTGGAGGCTATCACTCTTACTGATTCTCAAGATACCTTGTCCTGACTCTGACCACCAGCAACACTCATATTGCAGGTGGTGTGGCAGCTGCTGCTGGCAGCGGTGTCCCCACATGCTGACCTGTGCTGGCTCATGTGTCGGGTCATATGTAGAGGCAGTGACCACTCCTCCCCAGCTTTGATACTTCTCAGCCACATACCTCAAAAGTCTTCACAGTCTGCAGAGTTTGCTGTGTCCCTGCGTGTGCCCTGCTGCACTCCCTGCTCCACCAGCTTCTCTACACTTCAACAGTCCTCCTCTCCTCCCTCACCCTGCTTTGCCTCTTCTCCAGTCCTGAGTAGAAAATCATTCTGGTACCTGGGGGCTCTGAGCAGATCACTTGGCAACATTGATCTAGTCACCTTTTTTGGGAAGAAAAGTTTTGTATCTCTGTGATAGAAGCTCTCCTGAGAATGTCTGCCAAGCCTCTGGGCAGAAAACACTTCAGTGCCTCTTACAGAACCTATAGGTCCACTCTAAAAATGTCAGAGTGAAAAGGAGAAGCAATATGCACTATTAAAAGTAGCCTGTGAATATATTATTCAGTTTCTATGGGAATTGAGTCCTTTTTTTTTTTCATTTTAGGTTGAATTGATTTACACATGAACTTTTTCTTTTAAGATAGTTGAATATTTGAAGTAGCTTATTTCCAGTGATAAATTTCCAAAGCAATGTTTCTGTTGATATCTGATGTTATTGATAATGTAGATATTTCTGAGCGTGTTTAAAGGTGGTAAATTAGTATTCAGGGCTAATAAGAGAACATTCATTATCTTTGAAGCTTCTTAAGGTGAAATATAAAAATACTGATATACGGAGATACCCCTCAAACACATTTTGATGCATTTATGAAAATACATCTTCTAGGAATTTCATGGAACATTAGCCACAAATTGAAATATACCCCATGAACATCTCACCACAACTCTTTACACTCTTGCTAAGAACATCTTCACTTCCTAGCACAAAATTTAGAGCTGTCCAGAACCTCTTGGGTCTTGATTTCTGAAAAGCGTTCAGAAATCCAAGGACAAATATGACAGAATTATTCTGCTTCTCATTGACAGCTGAAAAAACCCTTCACTGTCCTTATTAAAGATAATAATTTCTATTTCATCTGTTAATGTCAGTGGCAGAAGCACAGTATTATAATCTGTTGCCTTTCAAGGTGTTTGGAATAGTAAATGAGTTACTTTTCCCCAGAGATTTGAAAATAAATGTCCTCTGGAAAACTGGCAAGATAAAAGAGCTCCAGAGAGTACCAAATTAAAGCCCAACATACAGAGTTTTTACTTTGCTGATATGAAACAAATCCTATACTTCAAAGCATTTCATTTTTCAAGGTCAAGCTGAGGATTTAGTTGCATTTTCCTGTACACTTCAATGACTAAACAAGCAGCAAAAATGACTTGTTGCCTTTGAAAATCTCAGTGAAGGACTTTTCCAAGCAGATTTCCAAAGCAGTCCAACAAAAGAGCAAAGATTCAGTGGCATCAGGAGCCATCAAATGGTGTGTCTCTATTGCAGGGCCCCATTCACCAGTGAAGTTGTGCACACATCTTTGGCATGGCCATCTACTAACCCAATTTCTTCTTTCTTATTGTTTGTCTAGTTAAAAGAAAATGTTCAAAGGCTAGCTTGCTAAAAGCAAGTGTTTCTGGTTATATACCTACTTGAAATATATATTCCTCTATAATAATAAAGATCACATACGGACAGAGCCATTCAGATGTTTCCAACCTTAGCGTGCATCAGTAGCTGAAAGTTGTATTAAAGGAGCTATGGTTCAAACATGTATTCTCTAATCCATTTGTAGACCTTCCTTTCATTTAATTTGCTTTCCAAAAAAAAAAAAATAGATGTGTTACATTTGATTTTATGTAAAGGGCCTGCAATGTGTTTCATCTTTCACTCCGTTTACTCCAAGTGCTGCAGTGCACTGGGATCATCAGTCCTTGCAGGATGGGTTCTTTCCCTCCACAGCATGACTTACCTCTTCTTGGCTAGAATGGGTTTGTTTAATCCATTACTGAGGGTGTGATGTTGCTGAGCTTTTGCTGGCTTATTTTGAGCTTGGTAAACATGAAAACTGGACTTTAGCACTTGAAATCTCAAAAGCATTTGGGAGACTGGGCTATTTACTGTTCTGGACACATAGAAGCTGCTGACTTTGATGATTTTTTTTTTTCTGCAAGTTGTCTGTAATCACTATCAGTGTTTAATTTCTATCCCCTGTTCAGTGTTTGAATAATTCCAGGTGAGGAATCAACAGACAGTCCTCATGTTGCATAGCAAAGTCAGTGTCCCAGCAGCTGAGGGTCCACACAAGGAAAAAGCATGAAGGCAAAGGATTTTCCTGCCTTTCTGGGAGGCTCTGGTCTGGACTCCATCCTTCACTTGATCTCTACACTTCTTTTTATTAGCATAATTTTCTTTCTTTTACAGTACTATTAATTTTCCACAGACAGCAGTGTTCATTTTATACCTATGTGTATATTATGGCTGCTTTAAAAAATGGCAAAAATAAAAATTTTAAATGTTTTATGAATGCCCGAAGGCCCCTTATTAATATCCACAGTGTGATATAGAGCAGGGCTGCCAAATAAACGTACACCATTAGCATCTATTGAGTTGTCTTGGCAACAGAGGAAGGAATCTCATCTCACAGCAAGACCGTGCTGAATGCCCTAACTGTTTGTGACTGATTACAGTTAGTTATCTGCTACAAGCTATGAAATGTATGATGATTTCAAGATGGGATTGTCATTCTGGTTATGTAGGATTTGCACTCCTCAATCTGTTTGAAATGCTACACAAAACCTAATTTGCTTTGCTGGACTCTGGCCATGGTCAACTCTTTTTTTTCCCAAGTTTCACTGCTGGTGGCCTATTAGAGTTTTAGTAGAGTAAGAACTCTCAGAGGCTTCTCAGAGCCATTTTCATACTCTCCTCTTTCTATATATCTAGCCTTTTTCCTTTTCCTAGTGTGCAAATGCACACTGCAACCAAAACATACTCTGCACCTGAAAGTGAAGGGATCAAATACATCGGGTTCTTACCTTGCCTGGCCATCCCTGTTATGATTATTAAAACTGCTCTGAATCAGAGCCTCAACAGAGCACTTGAACAAAAATCTTGGGTGAGGTAGCATGTGAAAACTAACAGGAGAGAGAAATACCTATCTGTAAGTAGTTCTTTGCAGCAGCACCTCTTTCAAGTCACTCACTAAGAGCCTCTCATATTTTATTGCCCCTTCTTGCAGTTCTTTTCCCATAATTAATTTTCCTCTTCTTTTCCACAGTCCTGGGTGCACAGTGCTTTATTGAGTAAACAAAAGTCAGTTGTTGAGCTTTTTGGAACAACAGGTCTCCCTTCCTTCTTTCCCATTAAAAATATTGGTTTCCTTTTCCCTGCTTTTTAGCCACTTTTGACAGAGATAAGGCTTACTGAGTGAAGTACTGATAGCATTTGGATAGCAGCAGCAAGGAACAAATATATCTTTCAGAAACATGGGCAATTATCATAACATCAGTCCTTCTTCTGGAATTGTCTAAAAGACTGTAGTCCACAAATCAAAACTTAACTCATTCTGAATGCTAACAAGAAGGGAGAACATACTAGGAGCTCCCCAGTACTGAGGGGTCACCACTGTGTGGTAGGGATCACAGAAATTGTCAATTATGATTTCAGTCTTGTTTAAAAAGAGAGCTGTGTACAGAGAATGTTCACAGGTTCTCCAGATTTCATCCCTAAAGAGTTACCAGGATAAAGCTGCACCTCAGAAATGTGAGGCAGTGCTCAGTACTGATACTCCCTGACTAGGACAAGATTTCAGGAGTCTTGTAAATACATTTTCAAACACCTGACCCGACATCAACCCTACTGGAGGTCGGTACTTTCAGCTGATCCTGTAACCCTACCAAATCGTATTCCTTTTCATTCCCAAAGGAGACGTAACTTTTCTTTCTGAACAACACCCTGAAGACATCACATCTCAGTAACTGTGCTAAAAAAAATGAGCTGTCTGAAAAAAATAATATCTCTTGTGCATATTCCTACGTTCTACATAAATGACATCCTGTGGAAGGAGAAGGTGTTTGAAGAACTGATTCATCAACATCTTTGATGTTCATGACAGCTTCAAATAAAACAGCTCCAAAGGAGAACTTGATATTCAGTGCTTTACAACTTCTTTTTTCATTCGTTTAAAGAGGTCTCAGTGCAAACACTTTTCCAACATTCGATCAAAGCTCAGGATAGTCTCTTAAAATGTGTTAGTGTTAGAAGAAAGGGCATTGCCACTCAGATACAGTCTTGCAATCAAAGAGATGAAAAGAGACAGTAGCTCACCCATTGTAGTACATGTGAAATAATGAAACTGTTGATTTAGCTTACCCTCTGCAACTTGCTACCTTTAGGAAACATAGCATGTATAGAATAATAGATTTTTCTCTTATCTCTAATGAGGACTAAGATTTTTTTGTCATAGTTAAAATAAAAAGCAGCAGACAGTAGAGCCTATCCAGTCCAGATTTTTCCTCCAGTCTCTTTCTGTCCCTTTCCCTGAGTCTGAGGTCAGAAGTCACTTTTTAATTTGTGGTTGGGTTTTTTTTTTTCTCCCTATTTATTCAGAACTCTTTTTTTCTTTATTCACTCCAAGACAATAAATCACCTTTTCTCTTAAACTCTCTCCATAAAAATCTCGCTTTTCTCCTTAACTTATAATTGGCTCTCTTGCTGTATGGTGCTCTGTGATACTTACCTAAAAGCAAGTTATATAATGAAGAGCATGGAAAAGACATCCTTACTTCTTAGAAACTTTTCTAAGACCGTAGCTGGCTTGGCAGTATGTCAGAAAAATGACTCTTGCATTTATGTTTCCCAAACAGTGCCAGGAAAAAAATCAGTCATCCGTGTCTGAATTGTTTAAAAAGGTTACCATGTTCCCAGCTCCCATACTATCCACCCATGTCATGAAAGATTGTCATTAGAACAGTTCCTATGGAAAAAAAGCCGAGTCTCTTGCCCTTATTGTTTGAGTTTCATGCAACATACCAATAAATCACTGTTCTGGCAATGCCATTCACAGGAAGCAAGTGAACACAGCCAGTCCTGTTTGCTGCAGAACTGTTATTTCCTAAGAGCTATGTCATTTCTTCCTTGGACACTTTGGAGTGCTCATTTGTAGTGTTTCAGGTATGGCTGCCTTCCTCTGGGCAGGTCTCCTCTATCATCCCCAGCAGTCTATTGCTAGGAAACAGGGCCAGCTAGCTGCTGGGCTTGGACCAAAGCCTGGGAAATCTGCTACAAGATTGGTGGTGTCAGGAGGCTCTGGGAACTCACCCTGCATTTGTGCCAGGACCTGGCTTCCTCACCCAAATGAGTAACATGCATCATACGTGGCTCTTTTCGTGCATTCTGAACCATAGCACGATCTTGGAGGACTGTACAAAGGTGCGTGGAAGTGGTGGATGTCTGATCTGTATCTCACTGGGGTGGCAAAAGCCCTTGGTCACTCATTTCCTCCCACCTCTCATACCTTTAAGAATGGTGTTGTGAAGCAGATCAAGGGATACTTGTTGAGAAAAAGAAAGGTTTCTTCATAGCCAGATCAATTCCATGGCTATACAAGTGCTTCTGCTAGCACAGCCACAGAAAGCCTGAATGAGTTTGAGGGGGAGTGAGGCAGCTATCAGCTCCTTCAACCAGTTTAAGCACTTCTGGTGTAGTACGTTCTGCAACCTAGCATGGTAAGAATCCATAAATTCTTAGAACAGAATCAGACATCATTACAGTGCTTTCTTAATTCATGCCTAGGTCATATTTACTGCAAAATATTTGTCAGAGTGTTCTGGTTTAGTGTATCTACAGACAGATACAGTGCATTAATTCCTTGTTTGCCACCAATCTCCAGTCTACATATGCATCAGTATCCTGCAGAGGTACCTGTGTCATCAGGATTTATTTATAGCTGTCTTTCAGAGTTGTAAAATGGCCATGGTAGAGGATGTGTTCCATGGAACCTGTCCAAAAGGATGATTTCAGTCACACTGCTGTTTGGCACTCAGTGGGCAAGTGAAGTGTAATGCCTGATCTGTGACAGTCTACTGATGTTAATGGGCAGGATCCAGGAGTTTACCAAGGCTGGAGTCACCCATTAATTAAATATCGTTCATACCCCTGGAAAGTTGTAAAAGCTGATCTCTCTTACGTGAGAGTGAATGAGCTTCTTGAGGCAGCAGAGAGCATTCTTTGTGCTGCACTGCAGCACACTTAATTACACTTCTGGGTTGTCTCTTGCCTACTAACGATAAACAACAGCAAATTTGCAGTGTGTTCACATGGGCTAAGGTCTGGGGAGGTCAAAACACCTAAAGCCATTATCAAACCCTCAAGCAGCCCTGTAGATCCTAGACATTATTCTAGAAATACTGAAGGAATCAGGAAGCTTCTTTCCTTCTCGTTTAACCACTGAACAAGCAGAAATTGCTAAATAAAATCTTAGCAAAACTTTCCTAGAAAACATTTACATATTTTAATTTTGACTCGAGGCTACAAGTGTGGATTTTGTCTGGGAAGACAATATACTTCTAGGCTCCCTGCTGTCCTGTTTCTTACACTGGTATCAAACTCAAACCAGATTAACTTACAGTGAAAAAGAGTGCTTCATTCATATCTAAGATGTGCTAAGGAGAATCCTTAAGTCCAGGATTCTTATACCCTGTGCATATATCTGATGTAATTCAGTTTTCTATCATCTGTTTTACAATTAATCTGTTTGCCAAAGTCCCAAAAGGGGCTGTGGTTATTGCCTGCTCCTAGCCTCGTCAAAAACATCTACAATGAGCTACACTTGACTGGCTTTCACTGTACAAGTCAAACGTTCCCTTGTAATGGACATACTTTGTCTGCAAGGACAGGACATCCTCAGAGTGTAGATGGTTTATTTTTCACCTCATTTGCACCAGTTTCTAAGTAGTCGCTGTCCCTCAGGAACTAGACAGCTAAACTGAAGAATGTCAAAACAAGTGAAGATCATCTGGTCACTGATATCCAGGCAGTGCCCTCAGACAGGATTTTACATAATAAGATTATTGTTAACAAATTCTGTGTAGAAATATCAACATAAAATACACCGGAAAAATAGCAAAGCTTGTTGAGAAATTAATTTTCACTTTATATTCTTGCATATCTTTTAATGACTATACTCTATATGAGCCAAAGTGCTGTACAAGTGTCACAGAAATACAGTTTTAGAGAGCTCTGATGCTCCTATTCTACGTCTGCTTTAGTACATTTCTCATCCTACAAGAGTAATACGTTATAGATGAAGCTGACGATTCTAAATGCATTTGAGAGTGAATGAGACTGCCCTACATTTTAAAGTATAATATACAACACAAACATGTGTTATTTTCCTCACCTCTTAATATATTCTGTGAATTGAACCACCTGCACAGACCACAAGTTTTTCCCTATCTCTGAGAGCCAAAGGCATGTTAGCTATCAATCAAGGTAACAACCTCCACTTCTCCTCTAAAATTATCTCTTC
>VWZY01006326.1:251223-319128 GCA_013399075.1 Chloroceryle aenea
TCATTCAGTCCTAAGCAGTAAAACACCAAGTGAGCTCATCTACCTGTTCTAACCAGAAATGTATTCCAAAGTCTCTCTGAGGCCAACATTCCTTGGGGCAATAGGGTGTCTGAACAAAACAATATGTGAAACATCTCTGGCAAATCAAGCCAGCTATTTTGCTACAGCTCCAACCATGAGTGTCTGAATGGGCATTGCAGGAATGTAGGAGGTAATTACCTGCTTGGAGAAGATGCTCAGGGGCAAGAGAGCAAGAGCAGTTGTCAGGAGAGCACAGTGACGCTGGCAAGCACTTTGCCTAAGGAAATCTCAGCAGGTGCCCATTCGAAATAACCAGGGCTTGGAGGATGTGTCACCTGGGCCAGAAGGTGCAGGTCATGTCTGACATGCCCTTACTCATTATTGCCCTCATGGCTTAAAGCAGAATGGTGTGTTTCTGCTTTGCAGTGCTCACTTCATGGAAGTGTGACTGAACAAGGAGCAGTGAGATGGGGAGACAGGGGATTAGTTGGTAGCATAGAGCCCACGTATGCATATGTACGTGGCTGTTAATGTTGTCTCATTAACAACAAAGGGCATCAACGAGGGTTGGTGCTGAGGAGAGAGACCTCAGCTAACAGGAGAGAGGCAACAAATCATTTTCCCCGAGAGGCAAGAGATCTAGCCCAGCAATGGGCTTTGTAACTCTTCTTCTCAAGCAATTCCACATGGGGCAAAGGTACTAGAAAAAGGCAGAGAAGCCTCCCCAAAGCAGAGTCTGGGGCCAGTCCATCCCTACGCAGCTGAACAAACTATTTTCCCTTCTTTTCTCTTCTTAATTTCTGTTTTTTAAAAGCCTCCTCATATTCTCAGATCCTACACTAGAGAGCAATGAAGTCAATGACCAACCTCATCTTAGTCTTTTGCACTAAAAGGTGTTTTGTCATGTTTTCCATCCATTTTTCCATCTGAAGAATTTCCATAGGACAATGCAGGGGCTTTTCATCCAACAGCTCCAAAGTGGGAAGGCATAAGAAAAATTCATTTCCGTGGAGGTCTGAAGTTTATCACTGATAACCAGTTTCAAGTCTTTGCTCTAGAATTCCAGATGATCTTGAATATTATATAATAAATTCCCATTATGAGTGGGAACAACAATATTTACCACCTTCTCAGGGCGTTTGACAAAGAAAATGTAAAGAGCTATATTCCTAGAGCCAAGGAACCAAGCAAATACCTCAAGTACTGCGTGTGAAACAAGTATATGGTTTCATACATTTAGAAAGCCGAGAAACGATGCTGAAGAAAAATATATTCTTATTTCTGTTGTGTGCATCTTGGTTAATTCTTATCCATAAATGCTGCATACATTCCTTCAAGTTCTCTTTTTTGTTTATCATAACTTTAATCACGTTGCATTTGTACAACTCTTCTCCAGCAAAGAGCTTAATCTAGTCAGTTTGAGAAATGTAATTTCAACATCAGTAGAACATGTTTCTATTATAAGCTTTTTCAGCAAAGTGCAACATAATGTTGGTGAATTGAAAAAAAAAGAAATAAAAAGCTAATGTTTATTCACTACATGGTATTTGCTGGATGTTCTGGAAATTTATAATCGAGTGGCTCCCTAGGAGTATGATAAGCAGAACACCAAAATCATCACATTGCAGCATTTGGTTTCTTCCTTACAGTAACTCTCTTGCTGCTAATTTAATTTCTTTTATCACGATGCTTAGTAAAATACAGAGATAGATACCAATCATGTGCAAAAGATATTTGTATGTGCACGAAAACTGTGCACCAAGACCTGTGTAACCAGCAGACACGTGTTTGTGTGATTGTGTAGGTATACACACCCATCCATGCACATATGTAGGAGTAAATACAACAGAATTGATGTTTAGTTACAGTTTATTCAAAGAAGCACTTTTATATATAAAGGGTAGTTATTGTTCTTTATGGAGTCCTCATTTTATTGCTATTCTATACAGTACTTGATGCATTTTTAATGTCAATTCACTTTGAAGATATTAGGTACAATAATGCACCATTAAATAACACTGGTTTATATGAAAGCAGTGTATGTGCGTGCGTGTGCCATTCCTGTGACTGCATGTCCCCCTTCCTTCTGCTTTGGGTGTGGGTTATTTAGTACAGTATTTAATAGTTTGCTTGCAAAACAATGGAACAAGCTTATAAGGATTGTTTTACTGTTTGACAAGGAAGCAATAGTTCAAAGAAGACAGAAACATTTGGTATCAGGACATTTTTATCTACTGTGTTTACCTGTTTCTTAGGAAAAATAAGCCAACGTTACACTCAAAATCAAGATGAATTTGGAATGAAAAGAAACTAGAAATACCAACAATACCTTAAATGCCAGCTCTGTAGTTATTGTTTGCTCTATTGATTCCATTTGAATTTCCCCTGAAGAATCCAATAGCCAGTATCCATTACCTATTAATTTTACCCAAAGACTTGTGAATGAAAAAATGTGACTTTCATAGAATCACAGAATGATAGGGGTTGGAAGGGACCTCTGGAGATCATCGAATCCAACCTCCTGCCACTGCAGGAACACCTTTGGCAGGAGAGCACATTGCTGTTCCATGGATGACTCATTGTCCACCAGGATGCTAAGGTCTTTCTCCCTGGAGCTGCTTTCCAGTGCATCTACCCCTAACCTGTTGTTCCTCCCCAGCTGCAGGACTCTACACTTACCCTTGTTGAACTTCCTTAGGTTTGCCTTTGCCCAGCTCTCCAGTCCATCCAGATCTTGCTGGATGGCAGCACAGTGCTTCCAGTGGATCAGCCACTCCTCCCAGCTTGGTATCATCAGCAAACTTACTGAGAGTAGGCTCTATCCCTTCACCTGGGTCATTTCAGAGGTGTTATATATGCAGCAAGGCAAGAATGTACATTGCTGCAGACCAGCAGAGACCTATAAGGGTTAGTGTGAGGTTAATATTGAACCTTCAGTGGGAACCTCATCTTGCTGGTAAAAAACAAAGTGATAACAGTTTGATATCATAACAATCTATGCTGATTACTTCAGCCAAGTAAGTGACAAAAATTATCAATCAGTCAGCACTCCACAGCGTAAGACCGCTGTAAATCAGGCATTAACAGCAACGAAGTATGTGATTAACAAGTGTGGAATTATGATCTTCCAATCAAATATCCAGCAGATAGGTAATTTTCTTTTGCACAGTATACTTCAACTCTTTCCAGAATTGAAGTATTATTTTAATTTTTAGTAAGGAATCTGATTTTACTGATACACTCTAAATCCTTATCAAGATCATCAATAAAGATGTTAAATAGAAATGTTCCAAACACTGAGACCTGAGGAACACCACTTGTGACCTGCTGCCAGCAGTATTTAACCCCACTGACCACCACTCTTTGGGACCATCAATCCAGCAAGTGCTTGATCCAGCAGACTGTACGCTCATCCGGGCCATGCACAGCCAGTTTTTCCATGAGAATTCTGTGGGAAACAGTGCCAAATGCTTTTTGAAAGTCTAGGTAGACAATACCCACAGCCTTTCCCTCGTCCAAGAGTTGGGTCATCGTGTCATAGAAGGAGATCAGGTTCATCAGGAAGGATCTGCCTTCATAAACCCATGCTGACTGTTCCTGATCTCCCATTTGTCCTCCTTGTGGAGCAATCAGAACGATTTGCTCCATGATCTTCCCTGGTACCAAGGTCAGGCTGACAGGTCTATAGTTTCCCAGATCCTCCTTTCTGCCTTTCTTGTAGATGGGTGTCACATTTGCCACCCTCCAGTCCATTGGCATCTCCCCAGTTAGCCAGGACTTCAGGTAAACCATGGAAAGTGGCTTGGCAAACACGTCTGCCAACTCTTTCAGCACCCGTGGGTGTAACCCATCCGGTCCCATAGACTTGTGTGCATCCAGGTGGTGTAGCAGGTCACTGAACACTTCTCTTTAAATAGGATGAGCTCATTCTGCTTCCCCTCCCTGTCTTCTTCCTCGTGAGGCTGGGTGTCCAGGGAACAGTTCCACTGCTAAAGACTGAGGCAAAGCAGGTGTTGAGCACCTCAGCCTTTTCCTCATCCTTTGTTACTAGGCTTCCCTCTGCATCCAGTGAAGGATGGAGATTTTTCCCTAATCCTCCTTTTGTTGTTAATGAATTTATAGAAAGATTTTTTATTATCCTTAACAGCTGTAGCAGAACTCTAGCTGTGCTTTAGCTCTTTTAATTTTCTCCCTGCATAGCTTCACTGCATCTTCATAGCCTTCATGAGAGACCTGCCCCTTTTTCCAAAGATCATAGACTCTTGTTTTGTTCTTAAGGTCCAAACAAAGGTTCATTCTTCACCAGGCTGCTCTCCTTCCCATCCGCTTGGTTTTCAGCACACGGGGACAGCCTGCTCCTGCGCCTTAAAGACTTCTCTCTTGAAGAATGCCCAGCCTTGCTGGACTCTTATGCCCTTCAGGGCAGCCTCCCAAGGGACTTTGTCAATCAGTCTCCTGAACGGGTCAAAGTTTTCCCTCTGGAAGTCTGAGGGGGCAGTTTTACTGACCCCTCTTCTTGTTTGTCCAAGGACCAAAAAATCTATCATCTCAAATCATGCAACTATGTTGCACAATTTAAGATAATATTCGCAAAATAAGATATTATTCTAAATATATAATTTATTCTTTGGCTTCCAGAATTAATATTATTCAATTTCCAGTACATCCAATAAATACTAGCTAATATCTGTACTTCCTCCTAACCCGTACTGCTCAAAGACATAACTTGGATTAAAATGACTATATCTAATATTCAGAATTTCTAATATATGTTGTGCTTATTTATTCAATATTAAGAAGTAAAAGGGTTTTTAAAAAAGGAGTTAGGTAGTCTGCTGCCCTTCAGATATTCTGTGAATTCTTAATGTTGAAACCAAAATATGTGATGCACAGTGAATAAAGAAGACATCCACTCATTTTCATGGTACCAAAGTAAAGGCAATGATAGGAAATAGGTTTGAAATAAATGAAAGAACAAACCAACCATAAATAACTATCTAGAACTTATCATACATGATAGTATCCAAAAATGTCCCCAAAAAGTCAAACTAGACAGATTCCTGAAGGACGGTTCTATTGATATTTGTTTCAGATTATGATTCAGATGGAAGGTATTTAAACTGTTGATTTCTGGACTGTTGAGACAACATATAGGAGAAAACCACCAAATGTATGCCATGGGCTTCAGCAGTCTGACCAAACCTATTTTACTCAAAGCTAAAATCATTCCTTGCCATACATTGTAATTGAGACAATTTATTTATGGAAAAAAAATATATTTCCTATACACTCAGCACTCATCCCAAGTTTCTGCGTGTCCAGCTCTGTGAGTTTGGTGTTAGGGAGCAAAATCCCCACTGAGGTCCTCTGTGCAGGCAGACAAGAAACTAAGAAGCAGAGAATAAAATGCTATGGAAATGTTACTTGCTTCTTCCATTGCATTGTTTCCACTGAACATCATTATTATGGCAGAAGAACACAGCAAGATTTTAACAAGGTGTGTGTTGTGCTGGTGGGGATGGACCAGTGTCCCCAGTGGGAGCAGCACTCGGAAGGAGCCTTCCTTCTCAAACATCTCCTCAGCTCACAGAAGAGCATCCAAGTTTCTAATGACAGGGAAGCAGGCACCAAATGGACTGAACTTGGCCTCCTTTGAGACGCAGAGTGAAATTATGATTCCCAAACCTCATCAGCACAAAACATGTCTTAGGCCCACAGAGAAAATAAAACATAGGGGCTAAATTTCTCAACATGAAAATCAGCTCCAAGCCTAAAATATTGTAGAGGTGCCTTTTTTCATCATGGCCTTCACACCAGGGGGAATGATTTTGTGGAATGGAGACTCAGTCAAAAATATGTTGAAGTCTTTGCTGAAGAATTTTCATCCTTTTTCAATTCACTAACAATATGTCAATGAATAAAAGTACAGCACAGCAAAATGTAGATGGGAGTCAGTTTGAGATTAAAATATACATCAAGATAAAACAAGAATTGATCTGAGCCACAAAATACAAAGAATAGAGTGAATCATTCTGAGTTTAAAAATACTCTGGTCTTCAATGTCCATCTCTTTGCTTTTTCATATCATCAGTGACTAAAAGTGAAAATGAAAGGTACTTGTACGGCATAAAAATACCTTTTTGATATATTTCCAAACTCCCCTTAAAACCTCTTAAAAATGCTTGACCTTATACTGCTTGACACTGTCTCCATCAGTGACCTGAGCCCATTCAAATGACAAAGATGGGCAAAAAAAGAGGAAGCTCTCTTAAGAAAAACATTACTCTGAACAAGCCCAGTTCAAAAAAGACAGTTACATGAGATGATGTCTTTGCAAATCATGGACTGTAACTGAAAGGAAAAGCATCCAAACTGCTGAATCTTTGTAAACTTCTTTCAGGATGTCTTACTTAAAAAATGGAGTCAGGAGGTAGTTGAATTCTGCCTGGGGTGGTGTTGCAGATATTCATAGGTTAGCTGCTTTCTTTTACCTTTTTTGTTTGTTTCTTCGCTACCTTCTAATCCAAGTGGAACAAGTTTGCTTTCTGAACAAAAAAAAATTAAACAAAACCCACATTTCTGTCAATTTAGTTTCACAGATGTTTCCATTTACAAGCAGAAGCCCTTGATGGTGTTGAAAGTTACTCGGCATTGTTGTAATTTGCATAACATTATCCATGATGTTTTTATTTTGAAAAGTTGAAATGTTTGCAGCTCATCATAACCCAGTCCTAATGATGTTCAGTACATCTGCTTAAAAAGTTGTGTCTAGGCAATGTTCTACACCAGAAACAGTTTTTATGACTTTTACTGACTTTCTCAGTTCAGCTCTACTTAAAAGACTCTGCTTTATGTACACACAAATTGGGAAGTAATGATGGAGTAACAAAGCACGGTTGTATACTCTGTATATTGCATCTGTATTCTTGCATCTGTCACAAAACCTTCACGCAGCATTATGCAGACACCTCACAGGTTTTCTTTGGGTAGGCTCATAAAATTAATGTCAGTTAAACAGGTGTAACAGGAAATTAAAACAGGAAGGAGTAGAAACAATGGTGGCAAGTAAAAGACATCAGCAAAGGAATGATTTCTTCAACTGTTTATTCTTTCTGTTTCCATCCCTTAAAATCCCTGCAAATAAGTGACTACGCTTGATCCACTTTTAAACCAAATCCTAGTTAAAAGCAACAGCAAGAAAAGAACCCATGTTTCAGAGATGTGATTTTGTTAGCAGAGATTGAACAGAATGTTCAGCTGCAGCTTTCTCCTCTGGCTTGGTTGCTCCTCTGCCTTCTAATTTGGGACCTCTCAAATAAAACTTAAATCTTCTGTATCTATCAACCTCCCTTTTATCTTAGCAGAAAAGCAAGCAACCGATTTCTGTGAACAAGCAGAAAGTTCAGCTCTTGATATCATACAGAGGTTTTCCAGACAAACATCTTTGTACACTTGCCTTCAAATCCCTGATCAAATTCACACCATCTTCATTTCTGCTCTTTTCTTCCATTGTTTTCATTTTTTCCTAGTCCACTTTTTAAAATTGCTTCCTTCATCTCCTTGCCCTGCACTTGACATGGCAACTTCTTTAGTGTTTCCTCCTACGCTTAAAACAGCCTTTCATTCCTCACCTGCCAAACTCCACGACTCACCCCCAAGTTCCCACTTGAACACACAGCTCCAGCTTCTGTAGTATTTTTTCCCAGTTGTCTATGGTTATGAGCTTCTAAGGCAGAAAATTACTGTGTGCTTGAAATATATATACTTGATGTTCCAGACATGTTCAAAATAAACATACCTCCCTCCTTAAAAAACACATATCTATGTGTGTTTAAAAGAAAGTAACTAGAAGTGAGCCAAGCTAGTATTTGTCTTTGCACACATATTTATGCTCATAATGAAATTATAAGTAACAGGTGACTGATCCAAACCCAGTTTGGCTCATTGTTTTTGAAATTTAAAATTACTACCATTAATCCGGGAGAATTTCACTCACAGCTCTCTTCAAATTCGAAAGGAATACAAAAAAATACCAGTTAAACTTTTTGTTATTTCAGCCATCTATTTTAAGATTCTCTAGCTTTTCAGGCATTCCACAGAAATAAAAATACAAGCAGAGTTATACAAAACACAGCAGTATTTTTTTAATGGTGGCATTTGCTTGCAGCTAGATAGCAATTAGGCAGTCCCCAGACATTCAAACCCCAACTGACTGTCAAGGAAGTGCTGGCTTACCGTCAGGCTGTCTAAAATAAAGATCCGAAGATCCGACCTATAAGATCCAATGTAATACTGCACACATACCCCAGCAGTTTTCAACTATTGTCTCCCATCCTCGTGGGTAAGCTCAGGAAGTGTGGGTTAGAAAAGTGGACAGTGAGATGGGTTGAGAACTGGCTGACCAATAGAGCTCAGAGGGTCATGATCAGTGGCACAGAGTCCAGCTGGTGACCTGTAGCTAGAAGTGTTCCCCAGGGGTCAGTTCTGGGTCCAGTCTTATTCAACATCTTCAATGACCTGGATGAAGGGACAGAGTGTACCCTCAGCAAGTTTGCTGGTGATCCTAAACTGGGAGGAGTGGCTGATCCACCAGCAGGCTGTGCTGCCATCCAGAGAGATCTGGACGGACTGGAGAGCTGGGCAAAGAAACCCTACCATCCCCTACCATTCCATGATTCTATGATTCTATTCCTTAGTATACGCTAAGAGCACGCTAATAACAAAATGTGAGAGTGCTCGTAGGCAGCAGAATAAGGGACTTCACATATGGCAAGCTAAAAACAGGTGGAAAAAGTCAAAAATAAATGATTGAGTGGTATTGTTGCTGGTTTAATGCATCTCTTACAGTAAATTTACTAGAGAAGGTGGTTGAAGAGTAAATATTACAGATGTTAATGCACTTTTCAGCCAGAGCCTGGGACTCAGGCTAATATTCAGTTTGCATCCAGCTGCAACTCTGCCTGGCTGCATCTAAGTAAGGACTTTAACAGCCAAGGCCAGTATGGGAAAGGAGATTACGTTAGCCCTTTTTACAGATGTAACCACTTCATTACAGATATTGTGATGTCCGGTGGCTGGGGTCTGGAAAATATAAAGTTCTCTTTTTTTTTTTTGTCTACCAATGCATTTTATATCCTACTGGGTAGGTAAGAGTGATTGTGTGAAACATGCACAAAAAATAACAGTGCCTAACAGTGCTGGCTATGATGAGAAAAATGGGTAGGTCAGTGAATGGCTTAATTTCCTATGCATCTGTATTATACTTTTCTCTGAAGACACAAGGCTTTTATAATCTCTCTTTAACTTGAATTAATTCACTCTTCCTCAATAACAGTACTAATAGGTTCTGGCTACTCTATTTTCATTAACCTAATAGGAATTTGATATGCTTGAAAATGCCCTCTCCTTGCCAAATTTTACTGAAATTATCCAAGTGGCTCAAAGGTTATTAGGGCAGAACACACAATACACACACAAAAAAGACCACAGTCACATCAAGTAAGCATTCTGGAAAAAACTTTTCTGATGGGTATCAATAAATTGGAAGATCCTAAATATTCTGCATATATCATAATCAACTCAGGAGACTGAAAACTAAAAGCACAGAAGCATAAAATAAATTGGCAATTTTCTAAAAAAAAGTAAATGTCAAAGACAATGGAAATTAGGATGGGCACAGTGGCTACACAGTCATGAAACAAACACCCAACCACTTCAAATAAGAAATCACCTAAAATAGAAACAATACTAAAAATTAAACCTGACAGGTTTTAGGAAGAATGTCATTTACAAATGAATACAAAATCTATGATGTAGATAATGTGCTGGGTTAACCAAGCTGGCCACACAGTTGTGTCTAGGAAAGGTACCTGGCTGTCAGGAGACCACTTTTTAGAGAGGTTTGTTTTTCACACAGACCCATTCATCATTGCTTAGCTGCTGACAGGGCTCTTTTTTGATAGAAGGATTGGGAGAAAGGAATGGGGGGTTAGTAAATATTTGAAAAATATATCAGGCAACAGTGAAAACCTCCTGGGTATGTGGGTTTGGGGCTTTTTGAGTCAAGTTCATTTTCAAGTCACAGTTTTCACTCTGAGGAAACATATTTTAGTGTGTGAAGATTAATTTCTTTCCATCTTGCAGTGTCTGCCAACATCAGCTCCAGAGAAAAACAAAGGAAAGATAAAGAAGCAACAGATGGGAGAGAGAGAATAGAAGGGTCATTTTTTGTCTGAGGATTTTGTTCTTGTGTTTTCCTTTACTTTGAGCAGGGAAGAGAATTATTTGGCTGAGCAGCATGACCCATAACACCAAGGCCAAGGCAAGGTGCCCCAGACATCCCTTTGTCCCCACTGGCACAGGGTCTCACGCAGCACACTCTCCCAGATGTGATGTTTAGGAAGTCAGTAAAGCAACACGGATATATATTTCCTCCTCTTTTGAAGCACTGACAGCCCTAGGGAACATATACTCACATAATGGAGCTTTAATTGCCCAGATGTGTGCAAATTATTAAAACAAAACAAAGCAAAAACGGGGGGAAGGGGGGAGGAAACAAAAAAAGCAACTACTAGGAATGGGGCTACAAAAACTACTAGTTTTTGAAGTTCTAACCCTCTTACTAATCACAGTACAGGACTCTTGCCATAAATTGAAAATAAAGTGGGAGAAAACAACCCAGAAAAGGCCACATTCGCTACTGGTGTAGATATTTTTCCCTTTCCATATTTCTTCCTCATTTCAGTCTCCATTCTCTCTTCCTCAGGTTTACCAGTTCTAATTTTGTAATTAGTCCTTTTCATTTATTGAAAGCTTTTTCTGTCCCAGGTTTTTCATAGAATCATTAGGGTTGGAAAGGACCTCTAGGATCATCGAGTCCAATCTTCATCCTAACATCTCTCTATCCATTAGACCAGAGCCTCAAGTGCNTGCCTCACAGTAGCAATACTTCACTACAGCAATATTTAAGATTAAAAATTATTAAAATTAATCATCTTAGTTTTGTGAAGATTAAATATCAAAACTGTGGTGACTGATTGTTCTTGCAGAGGCAGAAATGGGAGAAGACCTCATATACTGAGTCTAACCAAGGAAGCACCCAACCATCCATCCATCTTTTGTGCTTGCTCTATATTTGTCATACAAGAAGTGTGGGGAAGTTCTAGATTTATCAAAATAGCTTCTCAATCCACCAGGAGCCAAGTTTTTTCCAGAACTGGGGCTTGTCAAAAATGGTGAAAAGTTTCCTGCTGGTCTTTAAAATGTGTTGGTAATGCTACAGATTGCAGGAACTGAATAGTGCTGGAATCCGTTCAGCAGAATGCCTGTGATTTTATGAATTCATTTGGCTTCTCTCCTGTCAGGCTGGCATCAGCTTTTATTTGAAACAGAAATCTCCCTAACAGGAGAAAATACAGTAGAGGATACCAAGGGAAATACAGGTAATTAAAGAGGAAAAATACAGATCTGTTGATCTGCTCACTACCTCACTTATATTAGAAGATAACTTGTCCAAGGTTGCACAGCAGGTTGAAGCTGACAAGGCAACATCCAGTAAGGCAGCATGAAACTAGAAACTTTATTGCGTAGGTGAATGTAGTGCCAGCAATGCACAAGGTGTAGCTAAACAGTTCCTGCCTTTCTCTCCCCAGCCCTTCTTGAGGGAATTTTCCTATCAAAACAATGGAAACCCGACAACAGTATTTGCCTCTCGCTTGAACCCACCTACCAGATCTCAGAGAAAGCCAAGTTGGAGATGGGCTGGGAGCAGACACTGTGAGAATTCAAGTTCCCCATTCTCATCCATTTTTAACCCAGAAACAGAATTAATTCCTTTATGAATTTGAATTGTTCCTCTTGCTTGCCAGACTTCCAAGAGAGGCAGATTTCTCTTCTCTGCTTCACAGTAAGGCACCAAGCTTCTCAATGTAGCTGAACCTCCATAGTCTTATGAGGTAATCCTTGGACAAAGGCCACCTGTAAAGCCAGTCTGCCCAGTCATGGTGCAATCAGGTACTACAAACCACATGCATGTGCTTTGAAAATCCCACCTCTCCAGATTTATGTACAAAGACTTTCACTGCTCTGCTGGTGGCTGTCACAGCTGAGGAGCTGCTGTTTGGATAGGAGTCCACAGGAGAGAAAAGATGACTAAGGAAAGATTTATGCAGCTCAGTAAAGAGCTTAACAAGGTGATTGGTAAGAGAAGAGAGCAGCTTAGAGAAAATTAAAAATCTGAAGCAGAAGAGAAAAGGTATATAAAGATAGAAGCTAAACCCCTGTACAACTGATAAGGACCTAAAGTAGAAAAAGTGCAGAAACAGAGCAAAGGAAATACAAAAGACAAGCAACAAGGCCACGTTAGCAGCATAAGCAGCAAAGATCCAGGCCCACATCAGTGAGGACAGAGAGCTAAGAGGGCATGAAAAACTTGTTAATGACAGAGATAAGGTCGATATCACTGGAAGCCTGGGTTCATTGCTTTGTTTCATACCTCATGGAAGAAGCCAAGTAGGCTGTGACTCAGGGACAGATTACTAAAGGGGCTAGTGATAGGAACAGGGAGTGAAATGAATAGGCAACGTTAAAAGGCTTTGAAATGACTCCTGAGTAGATAAACTGTCAAAGAAAGAATTAAAATGCACCTGGTGCCAAGGGATTTCTCACAGAATGGTTAAGTGGAAGCAGCAAGGCAAAATAGTATGGAGCCCTAGGCAAATATAATTGTTTAGTAAGGGCCTGGAAAGGAGGACAGGGTGTATAACAAAGAGAATTCAGGAATCTACATCATCAAAACCTCCTTTGCTTATTGCTAATACTAGCTAGGTACAGTGTTGATAGATTTAGCCAATTCCTTCTGTAAAGGGGTATGAGGTCACTAAACTAATAGAATCACAGAGTGGGTTGGGTTGGAAGGCACCTTAAGGATCATCAGTGTAAAGAAATTAACTTGTAAAAGTGCAAAATGTTAGAGTAAAAGGTTTTTCTCATATATTTTGCCATTGCAGCCAGAAGTAATGCACGTGTGTGCATTGGATTTATGTCTGAGTATCAGAAACCTATAGTAGTGATGTCAGGCTAGTGTGAACTGTTTCTGAAAATCTTACTGTCCAAACCTGTTAATGAAGATTCCATTTAGATCACACATCAAAACTCAGAAAAATGTGGCAGGACTCCCTCTTATTTAGGCTGAAATGTGAAAAAAATTAGCTTAAAAAAAAATTAAAATGAGCCCTTAAGTAGAAATAGGTTCAACTTTAACCTTCCAGAAACAAACAAACAAGACCCCCAAAGAAACTTGAATGCTTTTTAGTCTATTCACCAGTGAACAACATAGCAGTAAACCTAAAAAATGTCACCAGCTGTTTCCATAGATGTCAAGATGGGTGTAGACATGAGTGAAGCAAGTCAACCTTCACTGTGGTCCAAATGTTTGAGGGCAAATATTCACATACAGAGAATACATATTCGGACTCTACCAAGTGAAGGCTTTGGTGATAAATTTGTGTGTTGTTAGAAAAGAAACACGATAATGCAAATGCACTTATTGTTAGACCTGCAGGTACATTTAAATATTCCTAGCATATATTAATATTTCTATCATCCCTTGCAGGTACTCATGTATCTTAACAAATGGAACAGATTTATAAAGTTACACTTGCAAGTAATAATAATTTTCTTTTACAAAACCACCAAAAAAAACAGAAACTGAATGGGCAGGAACATTTTCTGTGACAAATATAAAGCAGGAAAGTTTCCTCCAAATCTCAAATGTGACATTGTTTCAGAAAAAGAAGTCTGTTATTAGGTACAGACTGTAGTTCAAAGACCTTGTATCTATTCTCAGCTGACTCAGAGTATGACCTCTTACAAATTATTTCAAGGGAACCTGTAAAGTAGAAGGAAAGGGATCGTTCCTACTGTGATGCAGAACATTTTGGAGCTCCACCTGACATAGGAATGGCCATCCTGGCCCATCTGGCCCAGTATCTTTTCTTTGAAGTTGCCCTAAAGAAGAATCAGTGGGTGCAAAAGAGCATGTTAAGTACATAGAGTACTTCTCTTGGAATCCTCTACAACTTCCAGAAATCTGCACTTTAGGGATTTCCTACACCTACTATATTGGATTGCATCCCATGGGAAAACAATAGTTATATGCAAATAACAGTGGTACTTAAACCAACCTGCAAAGTGTACTTGGAAATCTGTGGGAGTTCATTTCTCCTTGATGAGAAGCTGGCTCTAAGCTAACTGCTTCAGGTTAGTTCAGGTTAGTTCCAATACATTACACTCCAGCGTATCTTGCAGAAATCAGGGCAAAAGATGCACTGATGCATTGGAACTGGGTTTTGTGTTTGTGTTTTTTTTGCCAGTGGTAGATGTTAAAGAGGGATTTTAGGCCCAGCCTTTATTGGAATCAGAACAACAGACATGGAAGCAGGTTAGACCTGCGAGGCTTAATGAGACTTTCCTCTCTAACTAGAGGCTAACCCCTCGCTAAGAGGTCGTGATCCAGCAGAATCTTATTGCTGCATGATCCATAATTTCATATACAGTGGCCCTGCCCCTATCACTCCTCTCCCCTGCACCTGCTCACTGCATCACACCATCTGTGCCAGGTGGCATGGGCAGGTTCAGACAACAGCCTCTCGCTGCTCTGCTCCACTGCTGCTTCAAGGGCATCCTCTCCATTAGAGGCTGACATTTTTAGGGTAGCTGTACATTATGTTGGCTTTCTACTTGGAAAAAAAAGCGGTCAGACAAACACAAATGTCTTGTTCAGTCCAATTAGAAGAGCAATGGATCTTGGGCTCTGTTTAGAGCTCTTCATCTGTGATAAGACAAAGTTGATAGCACAGTGGTATCCAGACAGGCACACCCATCTGCTACCCTGGAGTTGGGAAGAGAAATAAATTGTTAGCTATAACCTGATGTTGTGCACTGCAGAATTTGGTGAGACATTGGCTGAAGCAAATAGGTGTAAAATGCACGGAGCTGGGAAGGTTTGGATAACTAATACAGAAAGTGTAAATTGCATATCGTGATGCTCAGGATCTTTGGCGAAAGAAAAAACAAAACCAACCCAACAAAAAAACAACCAACCAAGCAATGAGAAAACACATCTCAAACCAAATTCCATCCACTCCCGAATCACAGAAAAACACCACTACAGAACCCCACAGCATCTTTTAAAGTTGAAAAATTTATTGCACCTCACAGAAGTGCACTTAGGTTGCTCTCTGTGAAGGATGTCACTATAACACAAAGGAACCCACACCTACTGCTGTTAGGTAATTAGCAGTGAAAATCATTGGCTTGGAGAACCATTCAGAGAAGAGTAAGATAAAGTCACGCATCCCTGGTTATTAATGGCAATCTTAGCAAAATGTATGAAGAGTATATCTGATCTCTGCTGTCACACACCAGACAGATTTTAACTCAATTACTCCCCTCTCACCTTATCTGAATCCATTTATTTTCCTGTACGAAATTAGATCAGCCCTTATCTCTGAACATACACCCTCTAAATTGTGGATGGATATATCCACAAGGAAAAGCAGATGCTCTTGTGATCAACAGAAAACCCTGGAACACTGTCTGCTCCACAGAAATAAAGCCAGAGTTGTCATAGGGATGGTTTACTAGGCTATATTGCACTGGCAGAGGGATTTTTGTACAACTAAAGGTCTGCTCTTATTGCACAGTAAGTAAATATGCTTGCCTCAAATTCAAATTTGCTGCAGAAAATTAGAAATATTAGAATAGCAACTAATAAATCGAGTGACTTAAACACAGTGTAAGATGGAATGAAAAAAACATCACTGCCATTTCATTGTAGAAAACCCCATACTGCATGTTTTGGATAAAATTAGTGAGAGAAATAAAACTAAATAATACCTAGACAACTGCAACCACTGGAGAGATGATATTTTGCTATATGTAGAGATTATTCTAAATCCTGTATTCATATATATTTCCTCTCTAACCTTTATTGATAACTCTTAATGTCAGTGGTGTGAAGTGCATGTAGTAAAATGAGAAAAGGCTGCCATTTTCCAGCATTACAGCTTCAGTTTCCTTAAAGCCCAATAAAAGACCCCAAAGGCTTTAGGAAACTGTGGATGTTTTTTCCATAAATCAAGAGGACCAGAGGAGCTGGTCAGGTATGGTGAATACCCAGTTACTTGCAGCCTGGTGGACTTAAAAAGTCAAATTTCTTATTAGTTCATTAGCAGTTCTGTGCAGAGAGAGATCTGACGTGTATGTTACTGTGAGTTAAAACTACTGAGAAAACCTTGGAGTATTTACACATTTTATTTTTCTTTGGACACTTGCTTCCCTGGGGAAGCTTGCAAGGGCAGAGATGGCATCAGGAAGGCACGGAGACTGGACTGAGACCTCAGAAGGCTTTGTGCAGCAGAGGATGAAAAGCGAGAGTAGCAAAAGCAGCACCTAAGAGGGAAAGAGAAGGGGAAGGAACATATAAGATTTGGATTCCTTCTTTCTCTCTCACCTCCCCAAAACACTTAGCTGAAAGCAACAGGTCTCCACAAAATCCTTTTGCTTCATCAAAAGACCCTATTTCCAGAGTAGGGAATTTAATCATTGGGTTTGCATCACTTTTCCTGCTAAGTGTAAAGTACTCCAAATGATAGCCAGTACTGCTGCTTCCTGCAATAGCATTTACTTGAAAATACAGTGTACTCTGGTTCTCTGGTCTGAACTGGGAAGTTCTGTGGCCCCTCCAGTCTCAATATGCAGCACACAAGAGAGTACGTGACTTTTTTTCTTGGAATTGTTTATTTGAAATAACTGTATGTGTCCATATGGAAAACAAAGAATGAACCAAGGGAAGGTGATGGGTGAATTTTAGTGAGCTGGAAGGTGGGAAAAATGTGAACAGAAATCTCTGTGTGATGGTTGGTTACAAAAGTACTAAGGACTGAGAAGGTCCATCCCTGACAAAGCTCTCCAAAGTGTTCTCTCACAATGTCTCTTCCAAGGCAGAAAGCTTCCATGCAGTGCACTAAGTCTGCACAACTATCTTTCAATTTCTTTAGACATTTTTCAGTGTCTGTGCCAAATAAAATGCTAACATGCCTCACAGTCACTTGCCTGTCCACCTTTGATTTGTCCACACGAAAGCAGGCATGACATCTCCAACTCTGATATTTATGAAGGCAAAACAAATCTTCAGCATCTTTCAATCTTTAAATAAAACCTTGCCAAAATGTGACAGCAGGAGTTTCTTGGAAATCACCTGCAAAGTCTGAAGCAAAATAATTGCTTGATCATATAGCAAACTCTGTATTATGTAAAGAGAGGAGTTTTCATTACACTGGATTATTTTCAAAAGCCTTTTCATTTAATGACTTCACAGATTTGATCATTTGTATCAATGGATCCGAAGCTGCCTGGGGAGAGGTAGCTCAGCTTGCAGCCCCACAATGAGAAGTGAGTATCGTATCACAGAAAAGGAACAGAGGAGTGATTTTAGGAGACAAGCTTCCTTCCGAGGGTCACGTTTGGAAAGCGGTAGCTCTCCCAAAGATTCTTCTGTCCCTCGGGAGTGATGTACTATGCACCAAGTTTTATGTAAGAAATAATGACAAGATCCATGAGGTTGAGGAAAATATATACTGAGTGTATAGATATCTTATCATTTGATATATGAATGCCCTTTCTTGAGGTTGACTGCTGAAGTCAATTTTATTTTAAAGGCCTAGTAAAAGTGAAAAGAATATGAAGAAAATTACTTTTAATGTGCTTGTTAAAATTAACAGAGTCTTAAGGTTAATAATACCAACTAATACCATCACCTTACAGGCACTGGCTAGAAGATACAACAGCATGCTAACTGCCTCTTTCATTAGAACTCCAACATCTTGTCAGAAACCATTTAGTCAAGTCAAATCACTGAGTTGTATTTACTTGAATACATCACATAAATGGAGCTGTGGATAGAGTGTTTTCTTTTAGCAAGCAGAACTCATTAATTTAATTCTGTAAAAACTCTGCAAGGAAACGCCAAGAAATTACACCATGGGGACAAAACATATTTTAACTGATGAAGTATAAAGACTGATAGTAAAATGACTGATAATGCAATTGTTGAACAGTTGCAGCAAAGCCCAGTCTAGCGGTAATCAAAAACATTTGTCTTGATAAGCATGAGAAGTGAAAACAAGAAATTATGCTATTCCACAATTTCTTAATAAGAATTTAGCAAAGGGAAAGGTGCCTACTTTTAAGACAGCGACTTGTGTGGTAAAAAAAATCAGTCAAGTCTCATGAAATGACCAAGGGCAGTATTCATAACTATAAAAAGATAAAAATAGATTTGAATTTTAGAAAATATTTTTAAAATTAACTGGGAATAAAGCTCTCTGTAAAAGAATAATATGGCGTTTCCTGCACTTCAGCTGTTCACAGATTATTTAGTTTTTCTTTCATCCTCTCTTTACACCTCTAGGCTGAGTCTAGGCAGGCAAGTGACAGTCTAAAGGGCTTTTATTTTAACTTGCATTATTATGCTATCCACAAAGAAACACATAGGAAAACATGAATGCTTTCTTATTTTTATCTATTTATTTTTTTAACAATAAAGATAATTCAGATCATCGTTAAGATTATAAAAAAATTATTTTGCTCTCATTTAATCTCCTCAGTTTCTTATATAGGCGTCCTGAGCCAACTGCATTCTCAAGCCATCTTTTCAAAACACATTAAGCCAGATAGCCCTCGTAGATCTCTCTTCCATCTCTATTACATAAAGAAAACCCAGTGGTACATGCTATTCTTTCATACATGAAGACATTTTCATACAAAACTCTATAGTGTCATTCGTGATGGTTGTTAAAAGGAAGGGTATGAAAGTGTATGTTCCCTTTGAAAAAGAAACTTCACAAAGGTTGTGGCTTTAATCCATGCTTAGTCCACATGGCATCTTGTTCCTCAGTCTTGGGCCAGTCCTTCGACCAGTTTTAGATGATCTCCAAAGTTTACATTGATTTCACTTCTGGTTTAGCATATGACAGATCTTCTGACCACACAAAAAAATGACTTGTGGGTTTGGGGAAAGAGGAAGATGACTGGTCAGTATGTGAAGTGATTAGAAAGGAGAAGGTAGTTATTTCTCAAGTTGTCTGAAGTGGTTTAGTCATGAAAACCTTCTAACTCACCTGCTCTATATGGCAGGTGAAACCCGAAGTTAAGAGGGCCAGGTTAATGGGGAACTGGGTGAGGGGGAGCCATCCTTGCTTACAGCAGGGACCTCCCTGCCGCTCTGGAGAGCTGGCATTATCAACACACATGTCATTCAAGGGTCTTTCCCATCAGGAAGCATTCCTTTTTCTAGGATAAGCTGTAAAAAAGGGAAGGAATGCAATCCCAGATAATCAGTATTCATTCAGAATAACAAAAGTACCTGTAAGGCTCTAGACTGGCAGTGCCTTGCCAGCAAGGAAAGAGAAACACCCATGAGCTTGCTGTTACATGCCATCCCCTTGAAAAGCAAGCCTGTGTTTAATTGGCACTAACTTTGTGACATGCTGTAAGATCTTGAGCTGTTAAGACTCTGTCAGAATATTCTGGTCTACTGTACAGACTGAACTGAGTTGTAAACAACTTTTGTACCTGGGCGTTGTCTTTCAAGCCTTACTTTCTTCTAAAAATCTCTGAAGTTTAGAAAGGGGCTTTCTGAAGCTTTCTTTTGAGCATCTACAAGGGGTGCATCTTTGAGAAGGACTTCAGGGAGTTATTTATCAACCTTACCTGTAATATGAAGATTTGATATATTATAGCCCATGCACTGGGACTTTATATTTTCTTTTGTTTCTGGTAGCACGAGTTTATTTGGAAATAATTTTGCACATCATGAAAGCTGAGCAGACAAGTGACTGCACTGCTTGTAAATAAAGCTTGTAACTTGGAGAAAGTTAAGCCTTACGATTGAAGGATAATTTATTTTTCAAAGAGAAACTCCACATAAGAAATCAAAGAGCGCTCACGTGAGACAAAGAAATCAGCACAGAAAAATGGATGCTTGATGTGACTGTACCTATAGTTCACCAGTGTTTGGCTTTTAGTAAATAATCTAAACTCTCTAACCAGTCTACTAGAAATTAAACAAAGTAAAAGAAACAAAAACAAAAAAACAACCAACCCAAACAAATAAAAAACAAACAAACCCAAAAACTAAACAAAACCAACCAAACCACCACCACCACCAAACAAAAACACAACACCACAATCAAAAAGATGCATCTCTGCAGGTGAGAAAGCTTACAAAAAAAGCAATATATTTTTCTGAATGCCTTCCAGCTGCATTAGGAATATGCAGGCTGGGTTGGACTAAATCATAAAGCACCTTTTGTCTTCTGGTTTGTTCAGTCGTGGTTAAATGCAGCCATTCCAGGTCAGAGCACACATGCTCATTTATGAAAATCTTTAGAGAAAGAAACATTTTCTAGTTTGTGAATTGATGCCACTAATTTGTTCCCACATACTTCTCTTTCATGGGCAATTAACAGAAGCATAATTTTTAGTTTTAAGGAATGTTAAATAGTTTTGTCAGGCTGTAGTATCCTTAATATGACTGTTACTTCACCTGAGGAATGAGGACTCAAAAACAGGAGCATGGGGGACATAAGGACAACAGAAAGATCAGACCAACAAAAAAAAAAAGCATATTTATAACTTATTTCATCCTTTATGCTTTTAAATCTGTGTTCTTAACAAGGTACGGGGGCAATAAGTAGTCAAGCAAATACTCAGAGTTCCATGATGAATTCATAGCTGTTTCATTCCTTTGGAAATTGGAGGTTATACATTTCCTACAGGGTATAGGAAGGAGTTAGTGTCTCCTCCAAGGCCTTCTACACAAGTATGTGTTGGCCATATTCGGTGGTTTAGAAAGAATCAGAAAATAATTATCACAGTGCTAAGGATATAGCTTAGCCTTTCATGATATGTGATATATACATAAAATTAGGATCTAAAAGTGCCTGCATAGTTTTTATGTCCTGGCTTTGTGCCAGAGAGATGTAAAAGCTGAATGTTTGACAATAAATGGGCATAAATCCCACATGCAGTGACAGACCCAGTGAAAATCCTACTGAAAGAAGAGGGGGAAAGAGTGAAGGGCTTAAAAATACCTGTTGTAGAGGGAAAATGGATCTGCCTGATAGTTCAATAGCATGCTCAGTAAAAAGCCTGAACCACTTCTAATAGCATTGCTGATGAGATAAAGGTGTTATTTTTCCTGAGTGCAATGAGGGCAAAAAACCTACAAGTTGCTTTGTGGGCTAAAAGCCTTTGTTAGAGCAGCAGCCAAAACATTTACTGATAATGTGGAAAAAACCTTCCAAAATTACCTATCCCCAGAGTCACTGGTAATTTGAAGAGCATTTCTGTTTTTATAAGCAGAATAAAAAGAAAATGAACATTTCTGAGTATGTGGCTGAACTAGGAAAATTAACAGAGCATTGCCAGCTTGGAGAGAGTTTAAATGATGCATGAGGAGCCTCGATAGTGTGTTGTACGCAGAAGGAAGCAATCCAAAAGTGCCTGTTTACTGGGGCCTTTTATACTCTAAAGTGGTCCCTTGAATTTGATATTTAAGTTAAGGCAGCTTCTTATCATGCTGTAGAGCTGCAGTACCACCATATGATCTGCTCAGCAAGTTAACCAGAGGTCAAGCCAAAAGCATAACACAGGTACTCTTTAAAGACTCTGTTCTTTTCTTGGGAGATGCAACAATTTGATCAAGTGAAGCTTTCTTATGACATTTTCCATGGGACCACTTTTTCTTGCAGTATTTTAGCACTTGCATTTCTCTCCCAGACAGATTAAAATGCAGCCACTCAAGTAAAATTAATAAGCAGTTTCATTAACCAACCACTTGTTTTATTTGAACCTAAAAATGTTGTTTCTTCATGTTGATACTTGTGTATCAACATGATACACAAGCAAAGCATCACTTCTTGCCACTGCTGCTGGCAGCCACTCGCTTCCCTTTGTCCTGCATGTTCACGATGAGGCATGAGGGCCCCCAGCCACTCCAAAATCAGATCTTACTCATTTGGTACCATAAGCTTACTCAAGAAAATGTCCCGTATACATGCTCTAAGAGCTTTCTAGATGTGTTTACCTACCCCTTCTCACCCTTCCCATCCCTACTACTAGTGAGCTATCTTCTGGTCCACTCTAGCATCAAACTGTGTCATGCAATAGATGGGACTTCTTAGGGTCTGTGTGCTCTGTTTCTGGTACCACCTGTGGTTTAGATGTCTGCCAGAGCCATGGTGGTACATACAGAGTTTCTTTTAGAGGAAGGATATATAATAGGCTTAAAATATAATCACAGAGGAAAGAATAATTGACCTCCTTAGCCCTTCCAATGAATGCACTTCCAGTAGCTCGCTGTAGCAGAAAATCCCTGCTGTTGCTCCTCAGGAGAAGATTGTTTCTCTCATACCATGATCCTACTTGTATTCCTTCTTACCAATGCTTATTATCCCAAGAACAAAGATGCAAGGGAGTGTTCAGAATGGAGCTGAACTGAACTCCTTACTGTATAGACTGTACACATCTGTACCATTATCTGTATGCACATAACTGCAGTCAGGTCTATACATATGTACACATACCATGTCTAATTATATGTAGGGAGAGTACCTGTAACTATTAGAGACAGAGTACATACATCTTCTTTGCAGCAGGACAATGAATAATGTGAATAAGGATTGCCTAATGATCCAACCTTTCTTTTGGGATTGATTTTAAATACTTTTTTTTTCACTATTTTTCACTTAATATTCCCCCTATCATTTACTTTTACATTTAGTTTTCTATTTAGTTCTGCCTCTGATTAATTTTCCTAGAGACACAGAGATTACAAGCTTGTCTTTTTTTTTCTAGACAGTATTTATTTGCCAGATTGGCTTTCCTCCACAGAGCCCAACAACCCCAATGCTTAGAGCTTGTTAAGACTGATTTTTTTCTAGCTATATCCATGCATTCAGGGATGTGATCTATAAGAAGGTCTAGAAGAAGGATCTGGGGAATTACAGGCCTGTCAGTCTGAACTCAGTGCCAGGGAAGGTTATGGAGAAGATCCCCCTGAGTGCCATCACACAGTATGTATGGGACAAGTAGGTGATCAGGCCCAAGTCTTTCAGACTCAGTGTGGGAAAGAGCAGAACCAGAGCAGGGCATGTGCCTAAACTGCAGAGACCTGCCTCTCTCTCTCCTGGCTTCTGTCATGAAACTTTGAAGAGATTATTTCCCTTAGGAAGCATTAAACTATCCATTGATAATACTCAGGATAATTTTCTAAGACAGGAAAACAATTTAATTCCTAAATCTCTTCTTTACCATCATAGACACAGGTAAAAAACCTTTTGCCAAACAAACATTTTGCTGGGGAAATATGCACATGTGGTAGAGCAAGCTTGTCAAGAAAAACGTTCTTCAGGGGATTTCAGTATCCCTCAGCAAAGGCAGGAAACTTATATCACAGCTATCAGCTTGTTTAGCTGTTCCATTTATTGTTTGTTGTTCAAAGAAAGAATGATAAGAAATGCTTAGGGAACAGTCACATATCTTTGGGCTAACTGCAGGTGTTAAAGCTGCAGGTTTCTCCTGAAAGCCATCTTCAAAATGATACCAGGTGAGTTCTGGTTGTGAACTTCTCTTTTATTAGCATGGGATGAGTAATTCCAGAAACCTGCAATTCCTTTTAACCATCTGTTTCTCTTTAAATTTCATCACATTTTTATGTTAAACAGTCTCAGAAAGACAACAGGTCTGCATAGGGAATAAGTCGGCTTAAAGTCCCCAACTCTCATTCCTGTCACAGCATTGCAGTTTTCCAGTCTGAAAGATTCTTTCCACTTGATAAAAGTTAAATTTAGAGTGCCACATTTCATGCTTTACTTCAGAAATGTACACATTAAAGCAGGTCACGACCAGAAAAAGCAAATGAATAGACTTACAGACAACTTTCTATTCAATGTATGTCTGGGTACTGGACCATTATTTCAGCCTAAATACAGCAATTTACTTCTTCCTCACTTTAAGAACTGATTTTTCATGAAGATTTTTGTCACATGATCGCTACCTTATTACTGAGCACGTATTATTTGCTCTCCACTACCTTTTTTAATGGCCACCCAATGGGGTGATGTATCACCCTATTTGTTGCATCTGCATCTGGTCAAACTGTTCCTAAAGAATCATTTATTGAAATAATTTAAACTTTTCTCCAGTTCTGCCAAATATCCATAAGAAAAATGTGACTTCTATTACTTCATTCCTTATTCATAATTGTTTGTCACATCACTTATGGGAACAAATTATTGTCTGTGGATTCTCTCAGAACTTCCAATCACTCCTCGCCATCTGGACGACAGGGTTGGCTTCCTTAGTCACACGGTTCTTATTTATACCCTTTGAAATGCAATAACCATCCTCTTGGAGACCAAACTGGCCATGTCCAAGTTGAAAGAGGAATTCATTTTAGACCGAGTTAACTCTCCCTACAGCCACAATGGGATCAGATGCCCTCGGGAGCAAACAGAGTAACAACCAAGAGAAAGCTGGAAGAAACTGAGATTAAAGAAAGTGTCCAGCATTTACTTGGAAATATTCTGAAATATTTTTCTCTTTTTTTTTTTTCTTTTTCCTGTACTTTCTGCAGGAGAAAATCTATCAGTTTTCCTACATATCTACACTCTCTGTACTCAGTTCCTGAATGAAGCAGCAGAATCAATAACTGTCTGCTGTTTTTCTGGAATGCTTCTGGCTTCTTTTACGTGTCCTGTATACATATGTAGATGTGTTTGTGTGCTGTCATATATTGACAACACATAAGTGCATCCTTGACCATGAATTCTTTGTATTTCTTGTTTGATTTATCTAGCAGCCACGGCAGTAAGTTTCTAGCTGGCAATACTCAGAAAAATACACAAATATATATAATATTTATAAATATACCTCTTGGCACATTTCACACACTGTTTATACGGAGGCATTACTTCACCCTTCTCTCAATGGTCTCCACTTAAACTCACTGGTCTCACTTGTATCACCGTTATTTGGGGATCATTTGTGATAAGCACTGCTGTGAGGGGAGGAAGCAGCAACTCCCTGAAGTCTCCTGCCTGTGCAGATCTGGCCTGCTGGGGATGCAGGGCTGCTCGCGGGCTGTGTCCTCACTCCTCACCTCTCCTTAGCCAGCTCCATCCCTGTTAATCTTCTGCTGCTTTATTGACTGTCCTGTCCATCATTCAGATGGATTATTAAGTGCACAAGCTTCTGGCTCAACTTGCCAAAAGTAATGTCACTTTACCTTGTCTGGCTTAGAATTTCCACCACCTGATTCTCTCAATATTATTAATAGATGATAGTTTCTTGGTGTGTATATTTTTCTCTTAAAGGCTTTCATTTGGAATTCACACATCTAGAGGTTTTAATTTACTTTTCTAACAGTTCATTAAAGTGAGTATCATGGTTTAGGAAATGATTTGGAAACATAATTTGGCATGTGAGCTAGGTCTAGTTACTAATTATCATCTGTTAATGCTTGAAGGGCTTGTCTGCTTTCTAAGCATCCCAAATCAGTGGAGATATCCCACGAAGGTTTTTCCCTTTGTATATCCCAAGTTACTCGAGTGTGACCTGGGAGGCAGGAGGTCCTGCACAGCTGGTAAAAGCAAATGATCTCCAGGCATGGGGCTGGGGCTGCAAAGTCAGGAACTCCCTCTTGGTGAATTCTTCTGGAAAGAAAACCCAAACAAATAACAGTAGCATTCAGTAAGTAGTAGTAAGTAGTATTTAATAAAAGGGAGCACTATTTAGGAAATAGTGGTATTTAAAAAAGAAAGCTCCAAAAGCATAAATATGCATGTGAATGAGAGAGAGCAGTGCCTAGGTTAGAAAGTCTGTGCACTCAGACTTTGGGAAGTGAGGGACTGGGCTGCGATACTGCTTAAATTCAAGGGAAACCTTGAAGCACGTCTCTTGGTGGGGTGCCATGGTCAAGCACAGTCTGTAAACCTCCTCACAGGGATCAGTCAGGGCTCCTCCACCACCTCTGCCATCTGTAGTGGCTCTTTTTATTCTATTCTACACACAGTGCATTTTTCCATATTCATTACCCTATAAAACAGACTCTTCTGCCATTTTTATTTGCGGTGTATGCATGAAAAGTTAAGGGATATTAACTTCAGAACTAAATGATGCCCTGTAAAAATAAACCTCCATCCTTCAGGTCATGCACCCATGGAAAAGCACAGATGCCTTCCCTGGATCCAGCTCATCTACTCAGTCATGGTTTTGCATGGGAAAGAACCAGCAGTGTGCACTTGGTACACACATGCCAGCACTTTGTTAGTTTGAGAGAATAATATTGTTTGACAGATCATTTCAAATGAATATATTTTGTTACTCAGGAGCAAACAAAAGGATGGTGGGGGCAGAGTTTAGCTGGGAAACAAGAGATGTCAATGGGAAGGAGTGAGGCTAAGAGGGCATTAAAAAGAGGCATGCAAGGCTTTGTAGCATGCGTGCAATAACAATGCAATAGATGGATTCTTGACCAGAGGCTTAATATCCAGTGGTCCAAATCCAATAAATCTTATCTACAGGGTTAGCAGAAAAATCTTCCTAGTGAGAAATAATTGACTCTGCCTTAGGGCAATAGTAAAAAAATTTCATCACACACACAGCTGCAACATAGGACTCTAGTGATTCTTCTGTCACAACTGAGCTGAAGACTTCGACGTATCTTCCAATGCTCTAACCTCTGTCTTAATTAATTATTAATTAAAAAACTTATAATGGGAATACTGAGTTAGTTATCAGGATACCAGAAGGATCAGTAGGAGACTGATTAATATAAACTTGGAAACAGTCATTGCTGTTCAGTATGGGGTGTTCACGTTCAGTATGTGGTCCTTCCCATCCTCTTTCAGAGGCTGCTGTCCCTGTATAATCAGGTCACACCACACTCTGAAGCTAGTCTTGGACAAAGTCAGCCAGTTTGGCCTGAGCCCTGCTGGGAGAGGTCTGGGTCGCTGCATCTGAGTTACTGCAGTCACTCAGCTGTAGGCATGACTCAGCCTGATGTCAGGGACCAGAAAGAGAGGGGTCATACCTAGCTACAGGGAGCAGGACATGTCAAACCACAGAACAAGCTCTCCCTCCCTCTAGAAATTATCATCTTTTTCCCTATGTAGAGGTTTTTCACACTGGAAGAGCATCAAGCTTGTATAGCTCAAGTATAGCTCAAAAGGTTATAACAAATATAACTCAGGTATCATTCTGTGGAATGTCTGCTGCTGGGGATGGAGACAGTTTCTTGCTCATCATCTGGCAGAATAAGAACACACTCTAACTTTCTCATTTATTCTCTAAATACAGAGGTGGTTAATTCATTTAACTGCTCTCTGAAAACAGGAAGGCTCCTGGTTTCTTCATTTTCATGGCTAGCCTCTTCAGTACTGAAATAATTTTAATATTGTTTCTGCTTCTGCATTTAGTTTAACATGCGCTCTCTAGTGAATACCATCAAGTTAATAGAGATGTATTCAGCTTTCCTGGATATTCAGCACAGCTCTCTGCCTGAGGTGAAGCTCCAGGAGCACCTTAGCACCAGTGTGGGACAAGGACGATGGTCAGCCTTTAGGGGCCATCTGATGTCCTAGATTTGTCTCTTACTTCTAGCAAGTCTTTTCAGTCACGTGAGCCTCCTCATAATTCCTCATATGCCAGAAAATGAGGCAGTTAAGTGTTCCAGAAGTGTGTCTACTGAAATCTTCTGGAAGTTCTATGATAATTTGCATGCTTATGTCACTTTGCATGTTGATTCCCTTTTCATATGAAGACTCACCAACACACTGGGCAGTAGATTTTCCCTCTGTCTCCCTCCTTTGAAAAACAGTGCCACACAAAATAAACTAATTCTGACAAAAATACATGTTTCTGGGGCAACAGAAAAAATAAAGCAAATACTTCTGTGTAAAATTACTGAGCTTGGTTGTTTGGTTGGGTTTTCTTGTGGTTGGTTTCGTTGGTTGGTTATTTTTTGTGTAGTTTTTGGGTTTGTTTTTTTTCTTGTTTTTACCTTATTATTTCATTTTGTTTTAATAAAGTCCTGGCTTTTGTTTTGCATAGCTTGGAACCAGAGAGTTATTTTCAGTGGGAGATTTTTGCCCGTTGTTGCTTTGACATTTTATTTGTTAGCTCTCTAGTTAACAGTTTAAGTATTGCTGGATGCAAGAGTTAGACTGAAAATAACTACCAGAGAAATGCTAGAGCAGTGGCTTATACATAAGATTAGTGGTTTTGAGGAAATTCAGAAGTTCACAGTGTTATTTCTCTTTTTTCTTTTTCTTTTACTTTTTTTTAATATATTTCTCTGCTTTATTTTTCAGGGGGGCATTAGAAAAGCTCTGGTAAGCAACTGAATCGGTACATTGAATTATGTAAAATATTAACTGTGTATTTTTAAGACAACCAGAAATTACATAAACAAAACCAGCAAGCTGTACCACGTGAAACAAGCCAGTCAGGAATGTTTCCTTATCTAGATCTTATAGATCATTTCTGCAGTGTTAAAAATCCCTTCTCATTATAGGTCAGCTGGATTCAGCGAAGTTGAATGACAGAAATTCTCTTCAAGCTTGAAGGCTGAATTGATTATAGTGTATCAGTCTGGAAGAGAGAATAGTCCTGATAATTGAATTAATTTCATTTATTCTTTAAAAAATAGATACATAGACACAGGAGGGAGGAGATGTCATCCTGCCATGATTCAGGCCTCCAGTCAGAGGGTTTCACTGGAATGGAGCCATTTTTGCAGCCAGGCATCAGATCTCCTGGGTAATTTCTCATATCACACATGAGCTCAAAATGGTATAGTCAGGTTGTGGAGTGGGTTTGTTTGCTGGGTTTTTTTTATGCTTGATTTTATTCAATAGAAATACATATTTATAAATATATATTGTTAAATATAATCCTGTCATTTTGAGCAAGATGTTCTTCCTAACCCTTCAAACTCATAAAAGCTCCAAAGAATATATTTGGCAAATGTACACATACAAAATCAGTTCTTTTCCAACAAATTCATTATCAGTTCTTATTCTTTAAATATCCTAAGAGGAAAACAGTCCATTGCAGTCCCCCTCTGCAGTTTTGTCAGAACCACAAACCACTCTTTCCTGTACAGTATTTTTTCAAGGCTGTCTAGAATAAAGGAATTTGGCCATACAACACATATCTGACAAGTACCACTAGAAATTTCATATTAAGTTTCAGGCTAAAGCAAATTTAAATGGTATAAAAGTCTACATAAGAGGGTTTGGAGGAAATGCTGACAGGCCCCTATCTCCAGTGATGCTGCCAGGTGCTGTTGTAATTACTTCTTTGGAAGCAAAGAACTGTTCAGTTCAATAAGCAGAGTAAAACCTTGTCTGCAGACCAGGTCTGTCAATTTGAGACTGAGCATTATTTCAGCACTTGGTCTGCTCAAGAATAAAGAGCATTTGGTAGAGGTCTTTGGTGCCGAATAAACATCCTCAGGTCTAGATTTGGGGTTCCCTTAGTCAGCAGAAACTTGCAGTGGTTAGAGAGATTTGAGCATTTTCAGATAATTTCTGATGTATGTTATGAAATAACCCCATGGGCAGACATTTAAACCAGCCAGCTGCTGAAAAAACCCCTGTTTTCTCATTTAGCAACGCAGCTCACAGTATGTTAGAGTCAGTAAGGAAATCACCCATTTTTTCCTTTTAAAACTTAGAGAGAAATGTATGTAGCAGGAAAAAAAAATAAATTGAAAATGTATCATTAAAAAAAGAAAAAGGGAAGAGCACAAGGTATATCTTAGAGATAAAGTGATATTTTGTAAGATTTCATTCTGTCCAATATAAAAATTCAGAGTCTACAGCTTTTCCATCACAGGAAGAAAAGGGTTGTGTCTGCTAGTCTCTTTGCAAGGGGGATCTTAATTTATCCATTAATGACAGACATATGCACATATTTCTGACACCTTGGGGTGCATTAAGAGGATGAATTAGTGCTAGTCATCACTATCCAAAACTTGAAGAAATTCTCTTTTTGTAGACTTTCCAAGAAACAAAAATGTCCAAATGTAAAAGGGCAGTAGGTGTGATAAGTTAAATTATTCTAAAAAAAAATGAAGTAACAAATTAGTTTCTGTGTTTCCTGTAGCAGAGTCACTGTCCTTAAATTAGCAACTGGCTGACACTGAACCCCACAGAAAACCAAGGGAAAGCTCACATAAATAATCCACAGTGGAGAGATTAGATGTATAATTACAGAAATAGATACTGGGAGAAAAAAAAGCTAAATTTGGTGGTTAGACAATAGCTGCAGCTATGAAACTCTGCATCTCATTTCAGTGGTTGCACATTATCCTCCATGAATGACATAATTAACTGTGTGTCACTGCTGTAAAAGCATTCTCCTTGTCTCACTGAAAATGGTTTCCTCTAAACTATAAGTATCAGCTTCAAGGACCTTTCACATCCAGCACTAATAAATTCTAAACACCACTGTAATGTCACATGGGGCAGAGTACTTCTGTTGGCTTTGGCATGATTCAAATTAGGCTACTTTGAGGCTGCTGTGCTGGTTAAGAGCTTAAATTCCTGAAGCTGCAATTGCTGAAGACATCTCAGCCGTGGAATCATGGGCCTCGTTACCCACAGATATCTCACTGACTCCTTCAGAGCAGCTTCTGAGAACCATCTGAAAAAGCAGCTATGAACAGCTACGTCAAAAATTTATTGCTAATGCCACCAAATAATGGCAGTTGCTCACTGTGAATTATCTGATAGTAACAAAGAGAAAAATCACATTTGACATCCATTGCCCTCGGTGTTAATCTGGAACAGACAGTACATCTTGAACTGGGAAAGTGGCAGTGATAAATTTACAGCCTTAACAGAGAGAGAAATGTAAAGATTAAACTAGTAGTTACCCAGCTCTTGCAGTTCAGAGGCAGTCATCCTGATGTTGAAATAACATCTTTCTACCTTTATGCCTAGGAAATAGTTAAAATTCAACAAAGCAACAAATACATCACCAGAAGGAGAGGAAACCATAACCCCCAGGCTGTCTCTGATCATGGGACTCTCTGGCAGTGAAGTCCCCTTCCCAAATGCACATGAAACCATTTGCACTCTTTATTGAGGACTGCAGGTCAGTTCTGCCTTCTCATTTAATCTGAAGTCAGCTATCTCCAGCTTCTGTCAAAGGCCAAGACCTTTCCTGTGTCTCTCAGTTATAGGGTTTCACAAATCCCACCCAGGCACAAAAACATCAACTCTCACAGTATTTCCAAGAAGAGCTGAGAGCCAGCAAGGACCTAGGTGTACTGCTCAGTCTTGGGCATCTTTGCACTGAAAAGAGCAACTGTTGTTTTCTAAAAGTTTTTGCACAATTGTTTCATGGGTTCCTCTTTCTGAGTTCATTAATTAATCCTTTAGTAGTTTTTAGCTTTAGCATGTTAATGTTGAAAAGAAATATGAAGGTATGGGCTTTATTCTCTTCATTGAGTTGGCTTTTATATTTAATTGAACCAAAAAAGTTTTTCTGGTGTGATTGTGCACTCTGGTTTCCAGTTGAGATCTAACCTGCCTGTCAGTTAATGAACTGCAGGGAGGGTAACACAGAATACTTTTCTGTTTATCTCAAGATTTCCTGTCTGTCTCATAAAATCACCTGGTAATTCCTACTCTGCATCCCTCGTATTGTCTCCTTCCTACTGCAATTTTGCTCCCTCTCTCTGAGGGTCAATATTAGGAGTAAATTTGCATTGTAGAGCTGTAAATTTGCAGTGTGGAGCACGTGTAGAAAGAACTTTGCATGCAACCTCCATGCTCACTAGGACCAGCTGGGCTCTGGGGAAGGGGGAGATCACAGGAGTGCTCTTCTGGTTGCATTCTACTCAACTTTGAGGTTGAAACTGAGATATGCAGTTGGGAGACAGGGGCAGTGCCATGGTCTTCAAAGAAGAACTCCACCAGACAGTAAAACTCTTAGAATTGGTACAATTCCTGTGTCTAGTCCTTTCTGTGGAATAACATACTTTACCTTGTGGCTGTTCCTACGAATGAAAACCATACCTGCTTAAGTTGAGTCCCTTAATATTTGCTGTGACTCTTTTTTCCTACTCTTGTCTTGCATATAAATCACTCAGGTGATGCTGCTGACAGATCCTGTGGCTAAATTTAATAATGAAAGCATGTTTCTTCTTAAGCTAATTATCCCTGCTAACCTTGAAATTCAGATCAAATTTCTGCTTCCAAAGAAAAATATGGTTTAAATTTGTATGTTTGGAGTTTGTTTGTGGTTTGTCTTTTTTTTTCTTTAAAAATTAGTCAGTTTTTGCATGTATTAGAGGCATGGCTTCTAATGAAGTCTGGTGTTGTGAGGCAAAAGTGAGTCAAATAAAAGGACTGTAACTTAAGATGTATGTTATATGCAAGCATGCTGAGAGACACTCAGAGAATCTTGTAAACAAAGCTGCCCATATGTTGCATCTTGAACATTTTAACAAGGAAGCTGATTTCCCCCCCTCCCCCTGCTTTGCTTGACAACACCCACCAAGGGTTCGTGATTTTTCATTGATAAAGCTCCTGCAACTCTTTATTTTTGTGAAAATATAGAACAAAGTTGCATCCAAGACAGTAGTTCACAGAATAGATGAGCTCCCAGGGGGCTTAGTTTCTTAGGGTTGGTAGATGATAAAGGAAGAAGCGTGTTTTGATGAAAGAATTTAGGGAATCTGAATGAATAATGACAACTAGTATGAATAGAAACAGGAATATTTTTCTCTGTCTTTTGCCCATGGATGAATATCTTCAAGCTTGTCATCAAGATAAGTAGTTTGAAAGTGTATTAATGATTAAAGTGAAAGGAGACTGTGGGAGGCGGAAGAGGAAGAAAAAGAGAATTCATACGGTGCTGTGGGTGGCTTTTTTCTTTTTGAGAGCTTCATAAAACACAAAGGTGATAAATACAGGGTAATGACAGAGCATTTGAAAGATTGTGGCAGAAGGAGGAAAACATGGTTCGGCATTTACAGCAGATCTGCAAAACTAGGCTGAAGAGTAGGAGTATAAAGCACATCTGAATGGCAAGAGCAGCAGTCTATATTATTTTGGAGCCTATTGCCCTGTAAAATGGTACCAAGAATTAGGGTCCAAGTATTGGAGGGGAGTTAAAAAAAACAAAAAGGAACCATACCTGGAATGGAGGAACAGCAAAGGCAGCTCAGGTTGGGAGCTATAACATAGAAAGAAAGGATAGTAGGAACAGATAATAAGCAAGTTAGAGACAGAAAAAAAAGAGAAGTTCCATCAAATGCAACCTTCTGTCATTGAGTTCTTTCACAGAGTGAATCAGAAAGGGATGAATATTTTCCTTCTTTACAGTGCTTGGCATTAGCAGAACTTCAGTACGCAGCTCCACTTCTTCACCAGTGCCACAAGGGAGAGAATATAGCCTGACATAACTTATCTATTTGATTTTCATACCACTTATTTTCCCAGTGGATTTTCTTTGTGATCTTGAGCAAAATCAAGAGAGAAGTAAAGATTATTGATGGCAGATTTGTGTTGAAAGAAATAGGAAATAGTGGGTTTGAGCAATTTCTACATCTAATTGTGTAGAAATCAGCACTGCATTTGTCTTACTGTGATGCTATCCTTTTTAGTGTAAATTGTGTGTGATTTTACCAATTTATTGTGATATTTTATTTTTTTTTTTTCCTTCCCCCCACCTTTTTGCATGTTCAGGCTTTCCTGTGAATGCTGCCCAGCTTCTCTTCTTTCCTGCTTAATGAAACTCTATCAGCTTGTAATGATGGTTAAACAGAGTATCAGAAGTTAGATATCATCTTCAACCTTCTTTTCTATTCCTAAATGTAATTTTAACAAATTCACTTTTTTTTTTGTGCACTGAAAAGTAATGCAGCAGAAGTGACATTAACAGGGAAAACTGTGCTGTTATTAAAACTGCTATCAGATAAATTACTGCTTTCATTTTCTGAGTCGCCTGGTGCTACAGAGTGAACCCTCACCTCCTCCATATGCTAGAAATCTTTTCATTAACTCTTTTGGGGAGTATCAGTAAGAAAGTTGGAGCTTTTACTTGCTTTAGCAACATGGTTGATAACCCCCTGTACCAAGTACTACTGTCTGGTCAGAGTAAAGAGTATGCTGGTGTGAAAACCACAAACAGGTTCTGCAGTAAGCTAATATTAATTTTTATATTTTTTTTCCCTGAAATTGTGTATTGAAACCACTGTTCGTGGAGATGAAGGAAGCAAGTTACACAAGTAGTAGTAGTTTACTTGTACTGAAGATGTCAAATAATATGAAGAAGTTAATGATTCTCACTGTAGGCTCCCCAGGTCTTCCAACCTCTCCTCATAAGAGAGACATTCCAGTCCCTTAGTCTCCCACATAATTCTCCATTGAACTCACTCTAGTATTTCCCTGTCCCCCTTGAACTGGGGAACCCAGAATGGATCAGTATTCCAGATGTGGCCTTATCAGGGCAGAGCAGAGGGGGAGGAGGACCTCCCTCACCCCATGCAAGAGTGGTTCCTGAACAAAAGCTCTTGTGTGAGCCACTGCCAACTTAAATCGCCTATAGGTAAGGGGCTACTTCAGCCTGTCCTCCTCTGCCCCATCTGCTGCTTTGATGAATGCTGCTTTGGTGGGAGTTTCTTGGCTGAGACAAAAGCCTGATGGGCTCACTTCAGTGCTAGTACTTGTGTGTAGCAATTCCCTATGTACAAGCTGCTCAGTTGGATGGAGACAAACAGTGAGCAAACAGTGTACAAAGCTGTTCTGAGAGTAACTCCCGAAGATGAGGGATGATGAGAGCTTTTACACTTGGAATTCTGTGTTATACTGGCTGTTCTCTGGAGGTGGGACCCAGTGGTATGATAATATGAGAAGGGCTTGCTGAATGCATCCAGGACTGAAATCTTAAACCTAATAACAAACTGCAAGTTAACACAATGTTGTAGTTAAAGCTCAGCCAGCAACAAACCACCCTGTGGCTGCTCACTAACTCTTCTCCCCTCTTCTCCCCCAGATCCCCCAGTGGGATGAGGAGGAGATTCAGAATAAAAGGGTAAAGTCTTGTGGGCTGAGATAAGGACAGTTCAATAGACAATGCAAGGAGAGAAGAAACAATAATATTAATAAAAGAAGATACTGAGCGTTGCACAAAGCAATTGCTTGCTACCCAGAACCTGACAGTGTGTTCCTGAGTTGCAGTTCCTCCTTCTCTGGCCAGCTCACCCAGTTATGGACTGAGCATGACATCATATGGTATTGAATATCCCTTTGGCTAGTAGGGTCAGCTGTGCCCCCTCCCAGCTTCTTGTGAAATTTAACTCTATCCCAGCTGAACCCAGGACACAGAAGCCCTCATTGCACGAGTTTAGAGATACCACTGGATTTAAGGCCAGGAGGGTTTATTAATATCACTTGCTCAGCCTTTCTGCTTTATATATGCCACAGAAATTTCACCTAGCAATTCCTATGTGAGGCCCATCACTTCTAATTAAGCTGGAATACAATCTTTAGATGACTAAATGGATTCAGTCTTAATGTGATGAAGAATCTAGATCATCACTTGTTAAATTTAATAGGGATGATAATTTACCCGTGTAACAAATGCAGCATACATTTGTTTAAATTTGACATATGATACTTCAACCTTCAACTGTCTGAAGTAGTGACAGAGCAGCTGATTTGCCTGAACATTTCTAGCTTGACATTACATCTTCTGCAGCTGTTAAGTATTTATTCTGCTGTACGTTGTCTAGTTTTAGCTCAGTGCCTATGTGGAATCTGCCAGCTCTGCCTAAGAGCTGCATCTTTTGAATGTGATCACTCTGTTCGTAGAGTCTACATCATCCCCAGCCTTAACGAAACCTGCCCAGGCTTGTTTGACAGTAAAGTTCCCCTAGGTGCAGGCAGTAAAACAGAGCCTCGTGTACTCCTTGCTTGCAAAGTCTGCTTCATAGGTGTTTCCAGGTGTATTGGACTGTCAGCTGATATTGCCTTCCTACATAGGCTGTCTGTCAGCACGATGAAGTTTGGCTCTAGCTGTGTTTACTGAGATTGTACTTGATCCATTATCATCGCAGTATAAGTATTGACAATTCTGTTTGATGTGCTTATAAACAGCTATTCCTTGATTTCTGTATTTTTGGCCTTCAAAACTTGGCTTCAAAACAGCAAAATCACAAAATCATAACCCCTACAGTTGGCAAAATGTTAAAGAAGTG
The DNA here is from genome assembly GCA_013399075.1 of Chloroceryle aenea. Taxonomy (NCBI): domain Eukaryota; kingdom Metazoa; phylum Chordata; class Aves; order Coraciiformes; family Cerylidae; genus Chloroceryle; species Chloroceryle aenea. Next base: position 287,585 of record VWZY01006326.1, read on the forward strand.
GATGTATAAAAACGAGAGAGCATCAGATCTGATGTTACTTCCTGAGAAAGCGATTCTATATTGCACAATTGTATGAAGTGGACATTTTCAGTAAAGTAATGACCTGTTTGGATTTTATGTGCATATTATGTGTTTAAACCTCTAGTTGAAGCTTACTGATGTCTGGGTATGACTGTTAAATTCTTACATTGGGCTATCAAAACTAATCTGTTTAAAGTCTTTTTATCTGGCTTGCCCTACCTTGCTGTGATAGAAGAGTTCAAAACTCCTATTGGCTTTATGTGGCAGCTTTGAAACAACTTGAAGGGTCATTAATATTTAGTTTGTTGTGTAATTCTTCATTCACTGAAGCTTTTTAGCTTGCAGTCATAGATATTTTGCACCTGTGAAATTGTGAAAAAAGATGATTAAGTTTAAAATACATTTTTGGCACAAGGGGGTTGAAAATTCAGAATCATCTGAGCAATGAAAGGATGCATTCTAACAAGACTTGAAGTAACTGAAAATTTGAATCAAAATCTTTTATCCAAATACAATCCAAAGTGTTTAATCTGTAGCATGTTAATTCTAGGTGTGAACATGGGAGTATGAAGCCTTCAGAAGGAAGCAGGTTCTATATCAGTTCAAGAATGTTACTGGATTATCCTCATCTTCATAAAAGCCTTCAGTTGTAGGGAAATAAATACATGCTCGGGAGATTTTGTTCTTTGTTGTGATGCTTTCTTTCTCTAAAATCTTCCCTCAAGATTTTCTTATGCTAATGAAATTGAAGTCCCACTACACAAGTTCCCACCATAGCCAACTTTGCAAGCCAGCTGTATGCTTTACTCTACGGTACAGATCTTGGGTCAAAGTTCAGTTTATAGAACATGTTTGTTGTCCAAATCTTTCACATGCTAACAAGAATATTACTTCTGATAGCTGTTTATTATAGTGAAGAAGTAATATTTGCTAGGTCTTCAGAACATTGCAGAAGCTACAGAACTCACTTGATATCATCCCTATGCTATATTTTTAGGTTTTATTTAATGACAGAAGCCAGTGCACCAGTAAACAAATGTGTCATGCATTCTGAAGCCTAATGTTAAGCAACTGACAAAATAGGTGAGGTTTGGGAGAACAAATTGTATGCCATATACACTTTTATCTAAACAGTTGCAATCTATTTCAAACATCTGAATGAATTATATTTACTGAACAAGGTGAGCTTTTTGAGTGGGAGGACTCCATGCTATGGGTTGGGTTTTTTTCTTACTCTGATTTCTTTCTACCTAGCACGGTAGAGGTTACTAAAATTACTGCTTTGTTTGTTAACTTAATAGAAGTTAGAAGTGCAGTCACTCAGGCAACAAATATATAATAACCAGGAAGATTGTAATCAACACATCACTCTCTTAGACATACATGGAAGAAAATGTGCAAATAACAATTCAGTGGGTGTATCTCTCACAGGCTGACGAGGGGTTTTGTGTCACAGCAATTAAAAAAAAAATTGATGGCAGACAAAATGAAAACAGGTGAACAAAGGAAACCTCATGGGTGATGATCAACATGTGTGGGAGTGTGCTGGTGCCAGGCTGGAGGCCTTCCTACAGGGAAGATGCAGCTGGTTTTAGAGGACAAACTTTAGTTTCTTAAAAACAGAGAGGGGAGGTGGAGAGGGGAAAGCAGTTAAACTCTACCACTGCTGTCCTGTAAACTTGTAATTGCCCTAACTGCTACTTGCAGTGGAGGAAGGTGAAACAGACATCAGAGCAGGGAAATGATGTAGACCTAAAGAAAGGTGTAGGTTTGTCATTTGTAGGATTGGGACCTCTATTCCTACAGATCTGTGTTAATAGCAGTATTTGAGGATAGACCACTTGATGCTGACAAACACAGTCACCCAAAGAGTGTGTGTCCTGATGAGGCCCAGCGATGCTCAGCAATGCCACCTCCTCCAAAACTCTTGGTTCTTGAAGAGGGTTTGGAGCAATTTGTGAACTCAAGACTCACATCTTCCCAAGAAGGGAAGCACACTGTTGGTGTACAGTAAGAGCAGGAGACAGCTGTCTGATCACTAAATATCTAATATAATTTCTAGTGGATGAGGTCAAAATTTTGTGCATTTTCATAATCTTAATGATTGAATACAAAGCTATTTTTAGTCTGTGAATAGAACATTTTTCAGCATCACATACTTCAGGACCTTGAAGAGCATAACATACTGAAGAAATGCAGCTAGTGAAAAGTGCTTAAAGGAGAATCAGTCTTACTACTTTTGGGTCTGTAGAGCTGGAGTCTGTGAGTGGCTCGATTGAGCTATTTACTATTTTGATATGTATTCTTGTATTGGTCTAATATTGGCACTGAGGAGTTTGTTTATAGTGACATGGAGGACCTAGGTGGAAAAATCCAGTGTCATTGCCAAAGCCCCTCGCTGGCAGAGGAGCAAATCTGAGCTTTGCCATCAGAAATGACCACTGGGTATTTGCCCTCCAGCCTGAGTAGAGTGAGAAACATTTGCACTACAACTGGTAATGTCCTGATCATCCCACTGAGCTCTGCCTCTAAAGGCAATGGAAACAGCTTTCTCAAAACCTGCTGCCACTGGGTTGCAACTATAACTGCAGCTTGCCACTTTTCCTTGTCACCTTTAGCTGGTGAGTCAGTTTTCACAGGCTTTATTGCAAAGTCTCGACCCAGTAACTGATGCCACCGTACAGTGTCACAGGCTACCACCAGAGTTGCACAAGGTTTTTCTGACTGCACAGCCTCACTGGTTTGCTACCTTTTGCTGAGCAGGTTTGGTAGCACGCTGTCCAAGTTGCCACTGATCAGAGCCCACTCTGGAGTTTTGCAGTGTTTAAAGTACAGGTTGATAAAGAAAACCTACCAGCGGAAAAACATTGTAAGGATAATGATGCAAAAAAGGCCACCAGTATAACTTACTGAAAAAAGATAAGTTCTGTTAACAGTTTACATGACTGTAGTTCTCCATTAACTCTGTCTTGTGTTTGTCTTAGTTTATGCTGTGCCTCCATGGGGGGAGAAAAGAAAAAACCCAACTGTTACTTTAGATTACCAGGCGTCTAATTTCAGTGAAAAAGGAAAAAAGTCTCAGCGCTGCCTCAGAGCAGGTGTGTGTGTGAGCAACAGCACTGCACCATGCCCCGAGCTGCTGCCAGCTTGAAATGCTGTGTAACAGCAAATGAGCACAGGAGCAAATCCCCAGCCAAGAACAACCTGTCCCAAATCAATGCTGTCACTTCAGACAAGTACCCAGGAGGTCTGTTCCTTTCTGCGTAGCACTCGCTTAGCCTGTCACACTAGTAAAACTTCATGGTGTTGTATTCAATTAGGATGTATTTCAGGTTGTATTTCAATTCAATACATGTTTTTCATGTACTGGTTCTACACAGCTCTGGAAAGTTGTCCAGATCCTCAAATGTTTTAGAAATGTAACTTCCAGTTAATCTGGAGACTTCTTAAAAGTTTAAGGGCAGAAAAGAAGAGCTGAAGATATCAAGCAGATTGCTTTTTCCCTGCTTTAAAAGCCAATGTTTGCAGAATGGTAGGGGGGGGGGGGAATAAAAGGAAAGTATTGTCTGAAGAACAAGCAGAAGGGAACAAGAAGGTCTTCCAGACATCCCCACTATGTTATTCTAGCCTTTACTAGCATGCTGATACTTGCTCTTTAGCCGACAAAAAGTCAAGAGAGACCAGTTTCTTACCAGCCAGCCACTATCACTTATCAGCCAGTATCACCATCCTCACCTGGTAAAACCTTTAGATTTTTCTGGGTAAACATAAATGTGATTCTTCTATCAAAGTAGATAATGTGTGTGTCATCCATACAAAAAGCACAAATGCATCTTTGCTAAGCAATGCTTAACAAGTTTCCCGTGTCATCCTCCTTTTATTTAGTACCTCTTACATTTGTTTTTCTTACATCTCTGAAAGAGCAGATCATTATATGTCATTTCTCAGATCTTGATATGAGAGCATCACTGTTGCTTAAGGGTTATATCTTGGAATCAGTGGAATATTTTGCTAGCTAGATACACCTATGTTTTTCTTATTGTTGCTGCTCTTCTGAGTTTTTGTGGGACTTCATGAGAAAAGAGATTCTCTCAATGTTAGACTCACAATTTGCTGAAAGAATTACCTATAATCTTATTTATCTACCCAGGATGTGCAGAGTTTCTGGAGAAGCAGAGAAATATGCTAACCAGGCTATGGAAATGTCTCTCATAAACTTGTTTCTATTTTTCAGCTTTTTTAAATTAAGGGAGTTCCTTCTTGACCTCCTCTGTTACACCTTCTGTCTTTCAATTTTACCTAGTCTTGCCAAAAGTCCAAAAAGTACAACAATCAAATGGCAAAGCACTGTAAAAAGAATCTGATTTTCTGGTTGTAACTTAGTATTCTGTAAGTTATTATATTTCAATATCTGTTTTAAGGGCTTTGTTCTGAAACCAAGCATAAACTATTTAAACAACCTATGACTCAACGGTTGGATTTACTGGCCATTCAGTGAAAACCAGTTACGGGTCACCTTGAAATCCTCATGGTTGTGCTTGTTCTGTAGAGGTAGTTAAGAGTGTTCTCTTTAAAGTTTCTGTTAGTTCCAGATGTCTCGACCTGAAACACAGTACGTTTTGAAGATGAACATCACTATAATCAGTAAATCCAGAAAAGCACCACAGAATGTTGTCAAAATTGCATGTCATTAGTAAGGTGCAGCTTGAGAATATTATATAAGGAGATAACTTGCTACTCAGTCACTTACTGCCTCTGTTTATCTTGGAATATGGTTTTTCAAGAAAGAAAACTGTTTCCACAAAGTAATATTTGACAGACACGTCTGCCTCTTTGTCAAAGACTGTGGAATAAATGACTGTTTAGTTCCATCGTTAGTTTTAAATTAACTTGGGTCTCTCACTGACTTGCAGATATGCTATGTGACAGATTTCCAGGGAAGTTTAAAAGATGATGTCTGTTAATATGGCAGCTTTTTAGATTAGAGAACTACTAGGAAATAGTTACATGTCACAAAAATATGGAAGTGGGTTTCTTTGTTTTAAGACCTTTTGAGTTTAAATGACATTAAAACCTCAAGTAAATACATTACTTTCCAGTCCAGGTCACTTACCTTTCCACGTGAAGTAAAATGCTTTTATACTGAAGTATTTTGAAACTTGTGAGAGACTGAAGCGTGCCCATAGCTGGATGGCAGCTCTGCCAGGACCTCCAGTCTGCAAACAGGAAAGGTGACATTGGCTGTCTATGCAGAGACAAAAGTGACAGCTATCACCGTTGCTCTCTTTGTCAGTGCCCCCTCTTGCTTCCTGCTGTTGGTAGGCAGAATTTGTCATCTTAACAAAGCAAACCATACTACAGGACCTTTCTTGTTCCTCTGTTAGTTCACTGCTTTCTTATCCCGATGCCTCTGTATTTTGAAGGAGCTGTGAATCCTCTATTTCAGCTAGAAGAAATATTAACACAAGCCTAATGCTTGGATCTGTCACTTATCCTTTTCTTTAGATTCTTCTCAAGGGGACCATTTGACTTGCCATCCTGCACACCCCATTCCTCTGTCCAATTTAACTATGAAAGCTGGTAGCATTTGTTCAGCTGCTGAAGAAAAAGGTTGCAGGTTACCTCTGCACACCTTGTGACAGCGCTGGTTCAGCTCAACCTACTGCTCCCTGTAAATCTTGTGCTCTGTTAACACCTCCTCCTTTACTAACCCAATTACGAGACCTTAGAGGAAAGGATGGAACCTGAGGAATCCTTGTACAGCACAGTAATAAGAATGTAGACTCCTACTGTCTTGTTTTGAGGATCTCTTGTTTTCTCTAAGAGTTGGAGCCCCTGCTTGTGATTCAAATTCCTGGTACATCTGACAGAAGATGGATATGAAACCCTAGCACCATTCTGTAGACTATTAAATATCAATTTATTATGACAATGTGGCATTCTGTCTACATTACCTGCTATTAGATATTAATTCAGAATGAAGGAAGGTGACCTAGAAAGATGAAAATAAGCAGATTTGGTACAAGCACAGTAGAAAATCTAACAAAATACAATTTACTAAAGCAGAGCCCACGTCTCCTTGTAACATATGTAACAATAATAAGGATTAATATCCTCAAGACTCTGAGGTTATTTGAAGAGAAAATAGCTAATGGGATGCTAATAATTTGTAATGTTCCCCAAAATATGCTATTACCTTATCCCTACAAAGACTACTATTTTTTTTTCTCCACACACATTACTTTTCAATACCAAGAATTGCACTTTCAAAGGTTTTAGATAAGCATTTGTTGGAAGGATGAAGGTAATGTTCAGGAAGAAAGAAGGCAGTACGAAACAAAAGCAAGCTCTAATCCTCTTTATGTCATCTGATAAACTGGCTGAGCAGCTTGGCACCTGGGGCTGGTGCAAAGGAATCTCTTGATGTATTGCACATCCAGGTCCCTTTGTGCCCAGAGCCATATACTTGCAACTACTTAGCAGTTCCAGAAGCTCAGACAGTCCTTCATCACCCCTTCATCATGGTAGGGTGAGAAAAAAACCCCTCCTGTTGAACAGGGCACTTGAATTTGAGATTATACCCTAAAAACATTATCACTGTATAGATGTGGGCACACCCCATGTTAATGTGTCCGAGTCTTGCCGTTCAACTTGCTGCATCTTTCCTCTGTCGTGGACACCCCTGTAGTCCAAGTAATACCTTCTTACCTCAGCAGCAAAGTTATTCCTATGGGTCCATCATGCAATGGAGCTGTAATTGGGAGTTTATGGTATCACGGGAAGTTGGGAAAATGATTGCTATCCCCAGCTCTGCTTCAAAGACATAATGTGAGGCTGAACTGTTCAAGCCCAATAAAATATTTAAGAGTATAATCTATTTAAAGTGCAGCATGACATGTTCTTCCCTGGGTGCGAACGTCTGGGACAGCTCTCCAGCTGGTGGGAGCTGGCGTTGTTTCACTTGCTTCAGCAGGGGTGTGCAGATTTGCTGCAGCTGAGGATGAAAACAGTTCAGACTTTCCAGTTCGAGTGTACTTTTTCATCTACAGAAGTTTATTCTAATCCCAAGTTAGAAGTGACAGTTAACGTGTGGGAGGACAGTACTTTTCTCCTTTCAGCAAGGTTTCCTGCCCCTTTAAAGTTGAGTAGATTAAAATACCAATCTGTGTCCTTATTGCTGTAAATTAGCAGTGTTTCTTGAGCAAGAGGTTTAAGAGTTAGGTACTTCTCTTCAGCAGAGTTCTTGCCATATTATTTAGCAGATAGCTTAGTCTTGATAAACCCTGTTTTGGCCTGTTCACTTTCCACTTCAGCTTTCTCATTGTCTGACTCCCTTTTTTGCTTTAACAGTATTGTCATATATCTTTCAGCATTCAAAACACAGACATTTAAAACACAGTAACTTAGTTTACTTCATCTGGCTGCTTTCACCACTCAGGCTTAAACAGCTCAGTGGTAGCCCACAGTTGGAGGACTCTGGGGCATTCACACAGCACAACCACCTAAAAATGGGGAGCTGGTGGTTGGAGCAGCTCGGTGCTAGGATGGATACGGGGTGTGAGCAACAGCCTTGCCTGACTGCTGGTGCTGGGATGGGGTGAACAGCCTCTTTGCTGAGTTTGGGAGCACTCCAGGAGTGCCTTCGAGCTGACTCTGCTGGGCAGACAGTTCTGCTGGGAACAGGGCTGCTGTTCTCTAGAGTGAAGCCTTGCCTAGCTATCTCCAGGCAGAAAGTTCTGAGTGCAATGACCAGAGTAAGATTAATTAATTGCCCTGGTTCTGCTTAAATATTAACTGCTTTCTGTTGTCCTTTGAATCTTACATGCTATATGCAGCTCAGAATTAATCGCTTAAAGATCTAATAAGGAGAAAGGGGAGGGGAGGGGGGGATAAAAGGTTAGCATCTCCTTGCAGGTAGGTGGAAGCTGACTTTATTAGATGATAGTAGTAAATTGATTGTCTGTTGACTGCTTGCTGTTTTTCCACCTTGTCACCTTTCGGAGGTTTTCATTTGCTGTATTGTCAATGGCTGCCTCCTTCCATGACTCACGGGGAGAGGGAAAGCCAATAACTTTGCCAACCAATACATCTTACATATCTTGCTGAGAATCCCTTTCATTTCGCTTATCGGCAATGGAAGCCATCAGTTGTCTTTGGAAATGTTCAAATCTACTTTATTTATATACAGCTGCCATTTATTGATAAATAGCTAAGCTATAAATAACAATAACATTTTAAGTGCCATTTTTCCCTTCACTTTTATTGCTTCTGGCAACTTGTATACCCTTCAGCAGAAGTGCTAGTCCTTGTGTAATATTAAGGAGTAGTTAAATTCTTGACTAATGGAAAACCATAGTAAATAACAAAATAGATGACACAGGGAAAATTTATCAGGTTTTCCTCATATTACAAAGGAGTTAGGTAACATCACCATCTGGGACCTAGCATAATGCCTAGCTGAAAGTGTTACACTGGTTTGGAATGGGGTTGTTATGGCTTAACTACCCTCCATACTCTTTGACACTGCTTGAGAGACAGAAAATAAAAAGGATCCCTAACAATAAAGGTCTTCAGGAAGGTATAAGCTTTGCCTGAAATCTGTAATTCTTCTTCCTCGACTTCTGATCCCAAACTAGAAGGCAGGTTTTCAGTTTGAGAAATAAGGGGGGGGTGGAAACTTTCAAAACAATAGCAAGATTTATGTGAAACTTTTGTTCAGCTATATAGACACAAATCCAGTGAAACTGGAAAATTAGGACTAGCTATTAAAATGTAACTATGTAGTACTTGAGCATTACTAAATGCCTTGCTGAGCCCCCTTCCTTTTATGCTCCTTAAAGTTGCATCTTATTTGGGAAGCGCTGTTAAAAAGGCTCAGATATTAGAGAAACAGGTGCAGCTTCAACAGTCAGTAGTTAACCTTTATAAGCATTAGAAGCAAAAGTGTCTTATTTGACTCTCAAAACTGTATTCAGCGTATTCCTGCCAAGCCACAGAGCAACTGGATGGTTTGTCTAGCTTCTCTTACCAGTCTCTTCTCTCTCCTCCCTCCAAAGGGAAAGCAAGCTAGCTTCCCTCTCACCCCCCCCTTTACAACTGAAATATTTGAAAAATGTTCATACTCAAGTCATGCCTGAAATTCATCACTGCTTGAGCTACAGTACATCTATCATTGCTCCCTTTCCTCTCCACGCAAGCCACCTGCACTGCTTTCAGATCTTCTCATACACATTACTATAACTTATCTATACTTCAGAATTGCTCACAAATGTTGCCTAAGGTACGTTAACATAGGAAGAAGTTGTTTTTGTGCATTAGGTCTGGTGTAGAGGTCATTTACTGCAGCCTGAGTATCAGGTCTGAGTTAAAAGAAGGCTGGGAGGGAAGGTGATGCTTAGGTACAAATGAGCTGGTGAGTTAAGTGCAAGGAAGGTGAAATCTAGGCATGTTCTATGGTGATCCTGGCACTAGCTGGATTGTAATATATTCCTACAAGCTCCAGAGGAGCTCCCAGGAGTACCTGTGGGAGAAAACACTACAGTTTAACTCTTTAGGATAGAGCTTATGGAGTAATTGTGCTGTGTATTGGTGCTGTGACTTTTCATTTGTGTTAGCCCTCTGTGTTATAGTCTTGCATAATTACAACAAGGTGTAAAGCCACTTTGTGTGCATGACTGGTTTATTTGAAGCTGACCTCTGATGTACTTGGCACTGTTTGTGTGACACAACTGTCTTAACTAGCAAGTGAGAGTTAATCCACCCAAGGAACCCCTGAGCATATGGTGGTGCAGCAGCACACTTACCCTAGTCTTCTGCAAGAGGGGGACTCTGCTATTGCTCTCTGGCACAGAGGGGAGAATAAATCTTGGCAGCTTGCTACAATCTGTAAGACACAATAAACCAGTTACCAGGGAGATGCAGACCCTGAACCTCTGCTGAAAGCAGTTTTCACTTGATGCTATTTCCAGCCTCGGAAATGTAAAGGTTTGGTTTGTGTATTTTATGCAAAGCAGATCAGAATCAACATCACACTTCATTTGGCTCCCAGCAGCTGAAGAGAGAAAACATATAGAAATATAAACATATTTATTTCAGAGTATTTTTCAAAGGGGAAAATCAAGCACCTGAGCCAAGCTGTTGGTTTGGGCACTGGACAGATTTAGGATGAGTCACATTCCAGTCTGAAATTGTTGCAGAATTGTACTAAGCAAGTTACCCCTCTCTAAAGCCCTCAACACATCTGGGCGTTAACAAAGGGGACACTGCAGTTACTCCTTGCCATAAAGAAGCTACTGCAGTTGTGTGGTCACCCAGCCTCGGCAGAGTAAAATCTCTGATCCTCATAGCTCAGAGGTAGAAAGGAGGATTTTCTGTAACGTGCTCTCTAACAAAATAACTAATAGCAGGAATTTCACATACCTGTGTTACTGAAAACCTCACTGACAATGCAGCTGCTTTACTGCCTGTATTTGTGGAGCACTAAATTTTCAGGTAGGGCTTCTCAGTCCCTGGCATTCCACAGCATGGTAGATATTTCTGTCGTTTGTATGCAGTAGATGTGGCATGTTATGAATGAAAGCTGATTTTTATGGGAGACAAAAGCAAATGAGCACGTGCAGGAAGCCTTGGTAGAAACAGAGAAAAAGGTTTGTGATGTTGTTTCAACTCTAAATCATTAGCTCTAAAGGTTTTTAAAGGTGACGATTAACGAATGCAAATTGTTATGCGAGCTTCAAGTTCTAAATCATGCTTCCATATTTTGCATCCTGTGCAACTCTGTAAGAAAATGGCTGTTCAGAGCCAAATGCTTCTGCTCTAGGGATTTCTGCTGGGTACAAATTTTACAGTCTGTAGGACTCTTGCCGTTGTTGAATGAATATGTTATACCCCACAAAGACCCATGCTGCTGCCTGCAGCCTGGTAGTACCTGTGAAGTGCTCTGTGACAAGAATCAAATATTCCAGGCTTTCATTTGACAGAGGTTGGTGGGGCTGGAGCTGTTCTGCTCCAGTGTCATCCCTCCTTTCACTCCTATCTGTACATTTTTACAGCTGACTTCACATTTACTCTGTAAAGTCACAAGAGAGACACCTTCCTTCTGAAAAGCATCTGTCACCAAGCCTTGTCCTTTTTTCTCTTCCTTCCCTCCCCTCCCCCAGCAGGTTCTTTCACTGTTTCTTAGTGGAATGTGTATGATTTCTGCTAGCCCCTGTAATAATGGTGATTTCATATCTCCTTTAATGTCTTTCACAGACAAATGACATCAGCTCTGTGCCTGTCCTTTCACCTCTTTCCTTACTGCATTAGTTTGATTCTCTGAGGGCACTGCACATGCTGAGGGTACTCTAAATTAATGTGGGGGGTGTGTGTTTGTATCTCCAAGCACAGAACAAATACTGAAAGCAGAAGGCAGGTGGCAGGCTGCTGTTGTTTAATTTCACAGTCTGGTATTTTCATTGCATGAGAAATTTCATCCTTGGATTTTGATAGCTATTAAGAATTTTAGGTAATCAAAAGTGATTGTTAAACAAAACTTGTTTGATTCTGACAGACGACTTTCCCTTTCTCAAGGATTCTCTGTCACCTGTGTATCTGTGAGATAAAGAGAAAAGCGTGGCTGTCCCCTGATGGCTCTATTCTCCATACCCTTTTCTTCCACCCTGGGAAAGGGTGGTGGCCAGATCTCATTTTTCTCAGATACAGCCAACCTTTTCCAAACCACATCCTTGGCTAAACCTCCCATCTGAAAGGCAAACCCCACTCAGCTCAGAGAGAACACCTCTGTTTTAAACTTCAGCGTACACGTTGTCCTCGCTGTCACACAGAGGTCTGGCTGTTTGGCTGTAAAGGTACATTTTGGCTGTTGCTGGCAGGCTTACAATACTCACTAGCAGTGCTGGCTTAAAACTGCAGAGATGCTTCAAGTCTTCCTTTTTCTATTTTCGTTACCTCTAGCTGAGCTCTCCTCAGCAAACCTGTTAGGACATCTTGCTCCCACCCTCTCACACATCTGGCAGATAGTAGTCACAAACTTAGTGCCAGATTGTGAGATTATAATACTTTTCTTTCTCTTGACTACATCAACTAAGCTACCATCTTACAGGATAAGGAACTTCCTACCCACAGCTTGTCAGCTCATGATGGTGCCTTACCAGCAAATAATTTTAACACAAAGCAATCTTTGCAAATGGGACCTGTAGATTATTTTCACAGTGAAAATCATTAGCAAGGATAATTAACTAAGACTGTGGTGATGAATAGAGCTGCACTACTGATCAGTGTAATAAAGAACAGAAGCCACTAATTACAGATAGCAAGCCTTGAAGCCAATGAGAAATTTAATTTAACGTTGCTACACAGACTCCACACAGTCTAATGTAACTTTGTAATTATCATAATAAAGTCTTGCCACAGATGATGCTTCTGGGAATGTTCCGGGTACAAGGATGTGTGTCCATCAGAATAAAAGGGTTTGTGATCTATCAATTACAGCTTCTAGAGAGAACAGGTTAAAATCCTGTATCTGAACTGGCCCTTTGGTTCTGAGGCCCCCGAATGGGTCCAGAGCTCAGCTCCATTTCCACGAGTTCCAAAGGTCCCAGTATCTCTAAGTATTTTTCAAAGCAGCCCCCCATTTTGTTAGAGATGTTAGACATTTATTTAATTATTTCTTTTTACTTAAAGGCATCTCAGAATGTCTAGTTCACTGTGTCAAGCACCTTTTTCACTTGACATGTGTCAGAGTCGATCACATTAAAATGATAGATCCTGGGCAACGTGAAGTGATGGGAACCAACCTTATTATCCCCTCGCGCATATACAGCAAACTGTGTTCGACACTGACTGTGAAATGGCCTTCAGCTGCAGCGTGCTGTATTTCAAACCCTGAAAGAAGCCTTGTGAATTAAATGCTTATGCTAGTAAGCAAAGCTATGACATGACTACTTCCACAAATTAAGGCAAACTATATCTCCTGTCAGCTCTCCGGCCTCCTTTTCATATGCACTTGAGTAACTAACAACACTGCGTGAAGAAGAAAGCAGTGGGGGTTGCTGGCTTTCCATCTATTTGATCATGGGGGTTTTAAGTTGTTTTTTGTTAACCCACTGCATATTATCCTGGATTGCAAAACAGAATGTTTGTGTGTTATCCTGATATGTACATTCCTGTGTACAGATTAGCTTTGGTAACTGTAGGATTTGGAGCTCCATTAGCTGAGTGGAGGTGGATTTTCAATAGAATAGCTGGTTTTTGACAGGAGTATTGATTATTTTGCTGTAAGGTCCTCTTGCAAGGTAACAATATCTAAAAGGAGACAGGAAGAATAAGATACAGTAGTCCTCAAAACACTGAACTGCTGGCTAAAAACAGGTAGATAACTGCTCTGTGTGTCCAGTCTGTGATGGATAACTGTTAATATGTTTACACAGATTTAAGGAAAGCTACCATTCTGAAAGGTGGTGGCATACTAATTTGAATAGGTATCAATTCAGAAGGCTTTTTTAGGAGGTTATTAAAATAAGATACGCAAAAGTCTGTCAAAAGTCGTGTGGGTTAAAATGTTCCTGCCTTGAGGAATGGACCACATGGCTTTGAGGCCCCTTCTAGGCCTAGCTTGTCTATCTTCTTGTAATTGTTTTTCAGATGAGCCACAAGCTTTGTTGTAGCTGTCATGTAAAGCTCTAGCATCTTTCAGGATTTGTATTCCAATTTCTGCAGCCTCTAGGTTAGCGAGAAATAAATAGAATCCCGAAAGGGGCAAAAATTGGAAGTACAGACTAAAGCATAACTGGAGTAAGTTAGACTGAAAGAAAACCCTGTGAAACCGGACCAAGGAGAATGGATATGAGGAGCTGAGCTGAATTCTGGCCAGCTGCTCTGTGACCCTTGTGCCATCTCCGAGTGCCCCTGTTTGCACTCAACATTTTGGTCTCATGCACTTCAGTGCGGAGACTGGGATTCAGGGCTCAGGAGTTGTCAGTCACTATAGGAAGGTGTTTTTTCAGAGCTGTGTGCAGAGGAACTAACCTCTGACGGGCCTATCTGATCCTGGGGATCAAATACAAATCCAGGGCCAAGTCAGTGCCTCGCCACTCGTGTTTGCTTCCTGACTTAATCCATAGAGCAAGTCAACAATCCTGCCTGAGTGGTGGGGACACTGAAGGAATCAACGCAGGGTTTGCATAACGCATCCCGGTTGCTTGTTTTCAGTAGGATCTCTTTGGTCTGGAAGTGAGCACATCCAGCTTCTCAGAACTTCTATTTTTTTGTTAATCTGAAAATACTCTACTGGCTTCCACTCAAAGTGGCATTTTTGGAAAGGCAGCTTCAGAAGGGAATCTACAGGAGAAATAAAAATAGAAGACTACTAATAAGCTCCATTAAAACTGATCATTTAATTAAACACCCAGAATTCATTTGAATGAGAGTTAGTGTGATCAGGCAAGAAAGGTACAGATTGATTAAACTATTACCACTGACATCATATGATATTAATGCAATAATAAAAATTAATTTAGCACTCAGTGGAGTATGAAGAGAGCAAAAGGTTGTGGTCTACTGCTATGAAGAATATATCATGATCAAAGGGAGTTACAATGCAAAGGTGGGTTAGTCCCATGCTGAATCTAGGACGTCAGCCCTGTGCTTGTAGGTAACAAAACTACCACTCTCACCACTCTTTGTGGCATTTGTTACTTGTACAGCAGGAGAGTGAAGCTCTGAGAAGAAACATTGACATCGTAACAATAGCAAGGAGATGAAAACTCATTTTTTATTACTAATAATGGTAAAAAATAATAATGACAGCATGAAATGTCACAGATAGATCAATTTTTTAATGAATTTTAATTTTTTAAGTATCTGTAACTATATGAAAGAGCAAGCTGAGATATCTTTAAACACTCAGTTTATCCAGAACAGATAATTAAGTTCACTCAGCTAAAATAAGCCTTCTTTCAGAAACTTGTTTTGAGATATTTAACGTTGCTGGAATGAGCTGGATTAATTGCAGCAAACTGTCAATCACATTGCTTCACTGAAGCAAAAATAACTTGTAGAAGTCAGTCACTTCTGTTCTTTCTCAATGGGGATTTTTAGACCTGTCTTCAAAACCTGAATGATAACAAAATACATGTTTTCAGATCAGACCTAGATATTTCTGTCTGCAGAGGAAAGAGAAGAGAGAAAGCGTGTTTAGTGCGTATGATGCCAAACACATGGGCCCGGGAACTTTTGAGAACTCTCTCACTCCCTGACCTCTTTAATTTAGTGTAAACTGAAATGAAGAGATTTGCACAGAGTTAGATAAATCCCAAGCTTATCTGGATCTCTCGCATCCTCAGGTAATGTCCTGATCATAGAACTATTTGCAAATCCCCTCCTAGAGTTTGAAAGCTCAAAAGTCATGGTTATGTGTAAATACTGTCAATATCCTGCTTTATCATAAAGCAGAAAGAAAATTATTCTGTTGAAATTTCTCAAGTTGTTAGAAAGCAAAATTATCCCCTTCGGGTTTATAACTGAGAAGGCCTCTCACTCTCCCTTTGTTCATCCCCATTCATTCATCTGCTTACCACGTTCAGAAAAACACGGGGAGTTTTCAATTTGTATTATAATGGCAAACTTACACGATGTAAAACGGGATGTAAACTGAATTTTAAATGGACACCTTCCCTTTTGCTTCATAGCATCAATTACAAAACAAAATGTATGTCCCAATATAATCTTAGCAGAGGAGCACAAGTTATAAGAGAGCAGAACAGAGATGCAGCTGCTCACCAAAGATGCATGTTGCAATCCCAGTATTTCTTCCAGTGAAGTTTATTATGCTTTAATGAGTTTAAAAAGTGCCTAAAAATATCTCAAAGGAATTGGAAAATGCTTTCTAGCTAAATCTTACTTTTCATCATCACCTTTATAATAATATCTTAGTTAAGGAGTGTCTAGGAGATAAAACTGAGAAGATAAAACATTCATGTAAATGCTGAGGGTCTTCCTGTGTGTGCTGCTGTTTCCTTACACTTTTAAATACTAAGGAACTTTTACAGTGTGTAGGATTTAAAAAGAAACAACTTTTTTGACAGCCAAGAGGTGAAATTCCCAAAAGATGACACTTTTAAGGAGACTGCAGAATATCTCTCATCTGAAAAGAGATTTTATTGCACTTTTTCAGGTTGGCCACTCAAAAGCAGAAAATGCCGACGCTCTCTGGTCACACAGGGGTTTACGTGTACTTGTCACACACCAGTGAGGGAGTCATGTGGAAATGTCAAGTGTGTTGAGTATTTCAGATTCAGGCAAACTGTCACCACCAGCAAAGGCCCTCTTTCTCTCTTACGCACCCAATAACCCAATTAGAGTGGAATTTACTGCTTAAAGCAGTGCAAAAGAGCACGCAACTCTCTTCTGACCTATCCCATTCCTCTTCCACAAGCAGTGTTCTGGTGGTGGACAAAATAGCTATGTCTCTACCTCCACGATATCTCATGTCTGTAATTCTGCACAAAGAAAGAGCAAATGTTTATATGAGGAATTATTTGTCTCCTAAGCTGTACCTCATTTTGATGAGCAGATCTCTGAACAGTCTCATTGCTGAAAGTTAGGCTATCATGGCTACAATGAGTCAAGACCAGAAACCACACTGTCATGCTATAGGACACTGTCAGAGCAAGTTCACTTACTTAGAAAATCCTCAGTGTGAGCTCTTCCAGCTGTCCTGAAACAAACTCTGAGCAAGATTAATGTGTGAATCTCTGCCAGCCAGTGCTGGTCAGTGGTGACACTTCCTTTCTGGAAATCCACGTTTCAAGCTCTCCTTGTTACAGAAAGCTGAGCTGGTGTTCGCTGCCCCGCAGCTACAGCTGCTGCAACACACCAAATAGCTTTTTGCTGTGGCTAACTAGGTTAGCTACATCTCCTGCTCGAGAGGCAGGAATGCCTCAGGTGAGGGGAAGCAGGAAATTCATCACTACTTTGTACATTCTGGGGATAAGGATACATGAAAAAGAGCACACTTGAAAAACTAACCACCAGTGTTTGAAGTCATTATTAAGAATAGATGTTGTTTGTTTGTTTGTTTTTTCCCAGGGTCATATATCTTGATGGTTTGGGAAGGTTGGAAGAGTAATGTAGATTTCATGGTAACTAATTGGTTATGGCTTCGTGATTATTTTATAGTCTTCCTTCTGAATACTGATAAAGTTGTATATTTTAGAAACCATAAATACTAACATAGATGGTGCAAAAAAAAATGTAATGGTATGAGATTGCATAGATACTTCTTTACAGGGGAAAGGTGCCTCATTTGAATTTCTATTTGGAGGAAGATTTAAAAAATGGGTATGGGAAGGACGAACTGTCCTCCCTAACCCGAGGACCTCTGCCACCATCAGAAGCTCTTACATTGTATTTCATATGGCATAATGGGATGCGACAAATGAACTGCTTTTGTTTTTGTCTTGGATGAGTAGATAATCCCCAGTACATAATAAGAAGGGGAAATGTGCAGCCCTTGCTCAACAAATACCAGAAAGAGTCACGGTGAAATGTGTTTCCTTCTTAATACAGAAGGATGCAAAAGAGATTGCCTGGTTTAAAAATATTGGGTAAATAATGTCATGCAAGAGAAATGGATTAGATAGATCTCTCTGTGCACACAATACCTTTCACAGAAACCTTCAAGCCTGTAATACTGGAGCGCAGCCAGGAAGCAAGCAGAAATACAATTGCGCCGATCATCTTTATTATCAGAATGTTATTAGAGATAATTGACTGAAAGAGATGGGGAAGAATTCTGTAAGTTCAAATAAGAAATGGTTTAAATAATGCATATCTGTGGAAAAAAAAAGAAAAGTCTGTTAGCTTTTCATCCCTACCTAGCATCTGCTGTCTTCCTTTTTAGGAAAAAAAAAAATAAATATATATATACAAAAAATAGAGCATCATGGGAAACATATGAAATAAAGTATTATTATTTTGGGGCATCTTGTTATTTTAACAAGAAGTGTTTCACTAAATTCAACCGAACAGATAAAGGAATTACCACATCTCTGGGGAATCCATGTTGGTTCTAAGAAAATACAGATTATGATTTACTGTTGAATTTTCTCTGATTTCTTTACTTTAAAACTTCCAACTTTAAAAGTGGAAAATGCTGTGGGTTTTGTGCTCTGGGTTTAAATTGCAATTAGATTCCAGCTGGAGACTGCAAAACACAGCAGAACCCTTACAGAGAGAGTATTTGCCTTGGCTTCTATTTTGAGACTCCTTAGCAATATCACCTTGTCACAACAGCTGTTCTGAGAGCTGGGATTGGTGTGAATTTCTTCTTCACTGCCTGGCAAGTTTAAAAGTTGTAATACATTTTCAGTTCATTTTAGGTTCAGGTATTGCTGGGAGCAATCTTCATGTTCATCAAAAGGAATGAGATGCAAAGATTGCAAAGCAGAGTTTCAGAAACTTATGCAAACTGCTCTCAGTGGGAAACCTCAACTGGGACTTTATTGCAAAAGCACCAGTCAGTGGAAGATCGGTTGCTAAATTTGCCAGAATAAATGTCCAGAGGTACAAAACTACTGCCAAACCACTCCTTTGGCAGACAGTAGAGGTCCAAGTAAACAAGAACAACTTCAGTACCCTATCAATGATGTGTTAATCTGCGATCTCATTTGGCAGCAAAACCTGCTGCAGCTACCAGGTGCTTAGCTGTGCTCTTGGAAAACTAATGTTCTCAGTTATAAAATGGTAAGCCGTGGTAAACAGGCCGGGCCAAGTAGGTAGAAAAGGTTTCTTTTGAAATTGAAGTGCCTATCATGGTGAATAGTGGGGACATTTGAGATCATTCTTCTAATAAACTTGCCTACAAGCTTCTGCCACTGCTGTTGGCTGGTCCTTGCTCTCACCCATTTAACTTCTTGACAGTCTTAACCAGGGAACTTTCTGACATAGGGATCATCCCCAGGGTACTTCTAATCATAACCTCTAGAAGCTTTCTTAGTTATGCAGCTGAAATCTTAAGATCCAACAAAAATATTCTTAGTGCCATTATTCTGAGTAGTCTGCCCAGTCGCTAAGATACTTCAGAAGAATGGGTCAAGTGTCTGTGCCATCTGAGGAATCTTCTCTGACCTCTCGGCACCTCAGTGCTGGATGGAAGTATAATAGGTGGTAGCAGCTGCTATAAGTGTCAAGGGTGGCTCATCTCCTGGGGTGAAGGCCATGTGTGAGTGCCTGAGATAGAGGCTTTCCAGGAACATCAAGATAGAAGACAGTTTTAAAAGAAAGATAGACATTTCAAGTTTCAGTTAAATACAGACTTCTCCTTTGCTTCTGAAGAGGCCTGATTTCTAGTCTTCTTTTTCTAAAGATGTAGGCAAACATTTCCCTGCTCAGAGAATGTAGCTGTCTATCATGAATTCAAGTTCCCTACTCTGAGCATCCCTCCTAAGGTGTAACAACAGTCTCACAACAGGCAGCAGGGCATCTTGAGGCTTATGTGATAAAATTAATTCACTGGGCCCTCAGCTCTGCAGTCTGCTTGGTGCAGGGTTCAGATTAAATATCAGCATGAGTGGAAGAGGAAAGGGGATATGCTTTTCTCATTGTTGCAAGCCTTGACATCAATTGTTTTATTTCTTCAAACATTTACAGATGTGAATAGAACAAATCCATGTGTCCTGGTACCCACATATTTTTTATCACTCTCTCTGAAAACCATGTCTCAGTGCTACACCAAAAACCCTGTTAGAGAAGGAGATCCTGACACTGTGTTGCTGATACAATAAATTCCAGACTCATCATCTTTCTTATAAAGTTAGGATTTCATTTATTGCTGCCTGGTACAGGGGCAAACAGAGAATCAGAAACAGATCTGGGGTATAGTCTACATTTGTTTTCACCTTAGACAGATCCATAACAATACTGAAGCCAGTGTAGATTCTGATTTAAAACATAAGTCGTGACTGTGCATGTGTTTAAATTAAGCCTATATTTGGAGAACATCTATGTTAACACCATTTAGAGCAGGTAAATATCCATTATTTATAATAAGCAGAAGCTATTTGGTTTGTTATTAACATATCCATTGATATTGCTGTAAGAGTAAAGCAAATAGTTCGAACAGATGAGCAATCTGTTTCTGGAAAGAGGGACTGAACAGTTGTGGTCAGAATAAACCTAAATTATTTGCTTCTTTGCTATCTTGCATATTATTTTCAAAGATTCCCTCTATTAATGTTAGAGAGCTAAACAGGTCTTCAGATCATCCCATCATGGGTAATGCTTAAAAGAGTTTCACTGGGAAACTCTTTGTAAGCTGAAAAAATTCCAGTCGAATAATATATTATTTTTACTCATGAGCAAAGAACCAAACTACACAGGTTTCATTATCTCTTTCTGCAGAACTTGGAGGAATTCTGGGCTCCCTCTGCAGCACTGCACAGGAAAAGTTTGTTTCCAGTGGAATTTTGCAAGCTTAAATGTCATCTTCCTGTCTGGGACCAGGTCTGCAGGCAGGTGCCAAAAAGCCCCTTGGCCACCTCCAGTCATTGGGGTTCTCTGTGCCCATGGAACCTACCCCTGCTGTTGACTGCATTGCTGGCAGGATATAGGCAGCTGTATACTGGTCTGGAAATGGAACCTGCTGCTGGAGGTTCCCTCTAGCTCTTCCCTCAATTTTCTGCTTAAACTTGGAAATATGGAAAGTTGAATGGGAAATGTTTTAAAAAGGCACATTTGTGGACTATGGTCCCTACTAGAGCAGCAGTACCCATGCTGAAAACATAGGGCAGCAAGAAAAACACCGGCAAAGAAAATGAGAGCCAGTGCTGGGATCCTCTTTCACTCTAGAGTTCACACCTCCAGGAAAGGGCTTTGATACCCAGAGAAGCTGCTCATTTTAAAGTACTAACATAAAGCAGACAGGAACTCACATCCCCTGTATTAATATTTCAGTTGGTGCTGGATTGCTGTAGCTCAGTTTAGTAACTCATTTATCTTCTCTCATTAGTGATTAAGTGTATCTGTGCAAGTATGTTGCTCTGTAACTTTTGTGGAATTTTTTTCCCCCTCTGCAACAAAATACTTCTTTTTTCCTCCAGAGAACAAAGAAAATGGATTTTCTGACCATATGGCTGCTGCAAAGTGGTTTCCCTGGCAACTGTAACCTACAGAACTTCTTAAAACTTTTTTCCTCTGTGGATATTTTTTTTTAGTGGTTTGATTTCAGGATCTTGTCATCTTCTCCAAAATCATTACAGCAGGTGGAACAGAGGTTAACCATGAAGGCCCTGGAGCATACTAGGTCTCTGGCATATCTTAAAGAGTCTGGATTCATTTGTAATGTTCAAATAGTTTTAGCTGCGCAGATGTTTGGCTCAATTTGCAGGACATTTAACAAATTCCTCTTGGAATTAGTGTGGTATTCCTCCCGTAAACCCTACTGAAAGGTGTCCAATATGGTTTAGAAAAAACAAAAACAACTTGGAAGATGAAATGTGAAGCTGATGGGGGCTTCGAGCAGACCCAACTCTTGCTTGCAAACAGTTGGCTGGATCCCACTCTGTCATGGTACAAGATCTGGGAACCTTTTGCACTCTTGTCCCCACCTACCTCTAGTGCCTTACGCTTGCTGCACCTGCATGGAGAAAAGGGGAGGGAAAAGAAAAGCAGCTATTGCTTCTCTCCTCCTTAGGAAGACATGCCTTTGCGAAACAAAAAGCACCCTGCTGCCCAATTTATTTTGAGATGGAAAATTATGCAAAGAGTAATTTTCTGAAGGCCTGACCTTTGCTTTGGTTTCAAGAAGAAATAAAAAATGTGCTCCTAACGAAAGTGTAAGAGACCATTTACAATAGGAAAAACAACCTTGGCATCAATACCTACCTGTACACATACAGCCTCCTTCCTAGGCTTGCCAGAAAAATATGAGCACAATGGATAAAATCATCTGTCTTGTGCTGTCTTTCTAGTAATATATCGTATGTTTTGTATTTAGCAGAGTTGGTGAAGTGAAACAGTAAGCCTAATTATTTTTCTTAATCATGGAGTCACATTTATAAGGCTTTGGACACTGTAAACACAGCCAGTACCATGAGAAAGGTGTTCTTGGACACCCCTCTCTTGGTGTTCTTTCCCACCGGGAACGTCTTGAGTTGTAATGGAGCAAATGATCAAAAGAAGCACTTTGTAATAAGAGTAAGGAATTCAGGAATAAATAGGAATTTGTTATAATCTTCTGACAAGGCAACGAGAAGAGCCAAAGTCTTCTAAAGTTGTGAGAAATGCAATGAAAAGTTATATGGTACATGAAAGCACAACATGAGAAGGCATTTCAATGTTTTTTTTAAGTCCTTTTAAAAGCCACTGTGGTGTCCTGGGCATTGTCCACTTTTTTGTTTTTTTGACTTCTGTAGAGAAAATTAGGTGTGGAAAGACTTCTGTGGAGAGAAGGGCTCAGTATATCCCCGTGTCTAGTACTTTTCTGATCGTTAATACTTGCTACCAGTCAGGTGCCACTCACGTGCTGGCCTGTTCCAGACCTGGTCTCCTCTTAGGCCAAGCTCAGCCTTGGGGCAGCCCTGGCTTCCTCCCTTCCTGAGCAATTACCACCACCTTTTTTAAGGGAGAGTACTCTGAAAGGTGGCATGTGAGCAGATGAGCTCATTTCTGATGCAACTAAATACTGCCAGCTTGGTCCTGGACCACAGACCTGCTGGGAGCAGGTAGTTTCTGTCATACCAGGACACCTGCTCTCAAAAAAAAAACTTGATACCTCCTGGTTTTACAGGAAGGGGCACAAGGAGAAAGATTTTTTTTTCCTCCTTTACATACGCTGTATTCATTCATGAAATTAGCATGTCATTTCTGTGAAGAGCAGCCTCCATCTCTTTCTTCTGTGGATTTTGTCTTTACTTCTTAGACAAGAACTAGAAAGATTAAGATGCTTTTCAGCAGTTTTAAGATCAAGATGCTTTTCTTTTTCCCAAAGCAGTCAAACTATACGATAAGATTATAGTAAGCCTGGGGAAACAAAAATAAAATATAGATATATTCCTCATTTCTTTGATTTTTCTTTTGTAATACCCCAGTTCCCTTAAGGAGGGCAATTTGGAAACCACCTGAATTAATCAGTAAGTTGTCAAAAACTCATAAGTTGTTCCATTCAAATATTAATAATGTTTTTCAATTTCCTATTTTCTTTCTGAGTAAAATAAACAAAATAAAAAAATCCAGAAAGCCCTGCTGTAAACAAATCCCACAGGCGCTCTCATTCATTAGACAGTAAAACACACAAGACAACAGATGCTGGATCTGAATTTTTCCAGGATAATAAATGCACTCAGTGTCCCCAAGAATAAGATTTTAAAGCACATTTTCTGCAGAGAGCTAAATAATTCATCCTCAAAATCTCTGTTTTACACAGAGTGTTAAAAGATAAAATACAAAAGAACACTGAAATAATCATAATGTGCTGCTAAACTAGAGCCAACACTTTAGGAGTAACCAAACTCAGTGTTTAGAGTAATTAATTATACAGGAATATGAATCATTACTTCAGCATTTAACCCTTTATACCTTCTACTCAGAATGCAGTTGGGAACAACAGGAGGAGATATGCTCTGAAACAAACCTCAAAAGCAGCTATACACAGGGGTTTGGTGACAATTCATTGTATGGTTAGTGTTTGGGTATTTGCTCAAGCACTTTGGGGGCCTTTCTCGTGCAGTAAAAGACTAGATTACCTTGGACCAGCTTTTATACTTATTTCTTACATCCTTTTGGGATGCTAGCCATTTATTTCTTCCTCAGATCTAAGTGTCTTCCGATGAGAGAGTGGACAATGATTTCTTCATTTGCCCCATGGATACCTGTACAGAACTCAGAACTTAATTTCCCTGCTTTTCCCTGCTGCTTACCTGTATAATGTCTCTTTAGATGCCAGATGCAGTTGTCATCTTGCTTTTGAAATCCTGAGCTAACACAGATTGCTGCGTTCCTAAGAAGAAAGTAGCTGGAGTATCCCAAGAACTATAAAGAAGCAGTCATTTGATTTAACCTCAATTATTTAGTGTGGAAAAATCTAATCTTGGAGTACAGTTTAATAGGGGATTGACCTTCATCCAACATAAGACATCACCTACAGAGAGGCAAAGATTGTGTTAGCCCATATGATTTTATAAGGTGCACCTTACTGTGAGCTCAAGGAGTTAATAATTCAGGCATCTTCAAAAACCAGGCAACTTTACAGAGCCCATGGAGTGAAACTTCTGGACAAGAATCTTTGGCAATACTCTGTTGACATCAACAGAGTAGGGCCTTGCAGAAGTCACTTGTAGCTTGAAAATACCTGATACCATGGGGTTCTTGTGGAGGAAGTCACCAGTCAGCTGCAGAAGTGTTGATGGGGGAAATGGCCTAGTCCTGTGTTCTCATCTCCTTTGCAATTGCTCTCCAGAGAAAGGCAAGAGGAGAGTAACTGGGACCATCAAAGAGTGTGCTTTTAGTGTGTTTTTGCATCTATCCTGTATCTGTGCATCACCTATTGCATTCATGTGAGACGTGGGGTTTTATCAGGATGACCTGAGAGAAATTACTTGTTTATCTGTTAACAGCTCCTAGATGAGATTCACAAATATTAACATTATTTGAACTCAAATCATGTAGGAAGGAAGAAGAAAAATCTAAGCTGCTTCCAGGAGCTGTCAGGCTTGCTGAATGATAGACTCAACACAAGAGCTTCCTGGAAAAATGGGCTGTAGAATTAGTTGTAAAGGGATTTTTGGAGACGACAGTATTTCTCATCTGTAGAAAAGGTGTTCTTTGGAAGAAAGCTAAAAAAATAAATAGATTGCAACTTGGACCTTACAAGAGTGTATCTGTACCTTCTGCAGAAAGTCACAGATTCTGCATAGTACATTTTGTTATTAATTCAGTTGATTTTTTAGAAAAAAAATACATTTTCAGGTTCCATTAGTAGATGCCCATCTGAGGAAGACGACTGCTAACCTGATGCATTTTATTTTATGTTTGTTTTCTCATGTTTGGTAAGCAGTGTCTCATTCCCTCTTTTGCCATTACTTGTGGACTCTGATCTGAATCACTGTTTGACCAGGCAAGATTACTGCTGCTCGTTCTTGCTGCATCTAACTCAAGAGGTTTTTCTTCAGTGTGAAATAAGTGTGGAGCTCTTTGCCACGTTGTGTGGTGGCTGTTAAAAGCATTCCTCCATTCACTGAGTGACTGGGCAAAGAGATGGATATGGTTCTCTAATCCAAGCACACTGAGCTCAGAAGTATCTCTGAGATACTCTGATATTTAAGTATCAGAGCTCTGTTACATTAAGTATCTCTGGATACTGGAAAGGGGGAAATGTCTCTCTTTTGACTCTCTCCTAGATACCCATTACTTTAAAAAAGCATCCTTAGAGCTGAGCCAACATGGCACTCTAATGGGTTTTTAATAATTGACATTCTACCTAGGAAAGGTCAAGGCCTTGCCCAATTGTAGCGTGTGAGTTGAGATATGGATTGACTGTGAGGATTTTGTTTTCTTTCATCTTTTTATTGCATCATCAAAACATTTCCTTTGCCTCCTCCCCAGAATAGAAATAAAGCAAAGAAAATATTTGCAAGCTGGATGTAGGCTTTGGTGCAGGGTGACCAGCCAAACTGGCCAGACACTACTGCAGTATGTTATTGGGAGTGGGGGAAAGCCTCAGACCCAGGCAAGAGCACCAGCCAAGTGGAACTGCTCTTGGCTGCCAAAGCTTAGGGAGAGGCATTACACAAAGGGCTGTCTCCTTCTATAAACGACATGGCTCCAAACTATTGTCAGTGGTTTTAAAGCTAGGAAAAGACTAGCTTAGTCAAGGAAGCATTGAGCCAACACCTTGGTTTCTATGATGAAAGGACTAGTTTAGGCTTATTTATTATATATTTTATCAGGTAGTCATCACAGTAATCTAGGGGCTGTCTTGGTGCCTTAAAAAGAGATTTTTTTCATAACATGTGTGGGCACATCAGTGCCTGTGAGGCTGCAAGGAATGGGAGGAAACAATTCACCTGACTGCTGTAGAAGGTTCTGAGATCTGGCAGGTCATCTTTTGAATGATCAGATGGTTAACTAGATAATGGAGATTCAAGCCTAGATATTCACCCAGCATTTAGCCCAGATTGTTTCTGAAGCTGAAAAAAGTAAGAAGAATGAGGTCTCCTCAGCAAACCAATGGCACCCTTTTCTCCACTTAATCCACTCGGAGTCCTGAGTAATCATACAGTTGAGAATAAAAAGTGGAGCCCTTGCTTTAAATGAATGTAATAAGTGGTGGCAGTGGAGGCTTAAGAAGTGAAGCAGAGAGAAAGTGTTCTTTTCACTAGCAAATGACACGTCCACAACCAGCAGTGAAATATGCTGCAGTATCCAGCAACCTGAGCACTAATACCTGGCCCATGGGCCCTGTGGCTGAAGGGGTTGAGTCCCTGTTGTCAGTGATGCAGCATTAAGCAGCTTCACTGGCTGAATGGAAAGGCTCCAGCAGATGATGGCAGGTGTTGTAGAGAGATCCCAGTCCCTGGCTTTGATGACACGTGCCAGGAGAGAGATGCAGCCTCACAACAGTGATGCTGGCCACCAGGATTAAGTGCCTGTGCCTGTTACAGAGGCAGTGAACTTCAGGAGACATGGTTAAATTTCCTCAGGTGACAGTCATATGTTGTTTCTAACTTGCAAATCAGGCAACTTATAGGTTGGGCAGATGAAGCAAAAGATCATCACACGGAAGTAGCTTCACTGATAAGGTATCTCTGTTTGCATTACACTAAAGAACTATTCTGAACATAACCATGGTAGTATTTTGTGAAATACCTGGAAGGTTTTCAGCAAAAGGATTTCAGGTGGAGCTGTTCTTGATACCTTCCACCCAGCCCCACTCGGGCAAATTCAACTGCTACTTTTACAAAAATTCTTAATCTTTTTTTTTTTTTTATAATGCAAATAACCCAACCCTCCGGGTGTACTTCCCTCCCCACTGACAGACTTTCTTCTAAACTCTGACAGTGATTTCTTTCTTGCCTGTTTCTCAGTTCAGTATTGATGCTCTGACAAAGGGGTCCACATTGTACTAATATGCACGTGCCTGATTGTTACATCAAACTGTCATTTTAGAACAAATCTGTAGTTAAGGCATATTTTTGAAACCCATGCCCTGCAGCCTTAAAGACGTGCTGAGGTTACTTAAATTCTTTTAGCATAGTCTGTTTGAAAGTAAATACTTTCTTGGAATAATTTATCACATGAATGTTTGCATGCTTGCATTGCATTTGTATATAAGGTCTTTTGATAAAGTAGCTGAATATTAAACAATTCCAGTAAGACTTTACATATTACTTTAACAAAGTACATCTGACCAGTAGCAGGAGCACTATGAAGGTTTGGCTTGTTCTGGGAGGGTAGCACAGAGTTCTTTAAATCCGATGCTGTGCCCACTAGTGGAAGAAAACTCTTTTTCTCATCCTTCATCTTTATCTCATTACTAATGGTATTAAGAAAATGTTGCCTCTTTTCCGTTGGGTTTGGTGAAGGGTGCTATAGTATTGGACCTGAATAACCTGGAAAGAAGTCTTTGTGTCCTCAGGGATGCTTATCTGGGAGCAAAGAAGGTGTTGAGATTCAGCCTAATTTGACTGTATCTACAGGGAGAAGTCAGGTTTGAGTGGTGACCTGGTATATCTCATTTTTCAGTTACATTATTTGTTTTACTACTTGTAATATGAAGAATTTTGTCCCCAGCTGCTTTCACTAATGGAATATTCAGATGTTATGGCTTGACAGTGTGAAAAGTGGAAGGAATTCACAACTTTATACTTCAAACAGCAGCTCATGATCCCATAGAAAGGGCAATTAAGGATCACCTCATTGCCTCACGTAAGCAGCAATTTAACATCAGTCCATCTAATGCTGTGATATTGAAAACCTGTGATGAAGATAAATTCAAAACAACTACCAAATATTTTATAGCCTGTCACCAAAGTAAAGCTGTGTACCATCTGTATTTGGTCCACAGTCTTTTGGGCTCTTCCCAATTATGCCACTATGTGGAGACTAAGAGTAAGTTTTGAGGAAAGGTTCTTTAGCTTTTCAAGGAAATTGTGTATCATGCTTGCAGAAAGGAATTTGGATGTGCCAAATCGCATGTTTCTATACATGCCACAGTGTAGAGCTGCTTGCTTTGTGGCTGTTTTTTTTTTTAAACGTGTATCTTCTGAGTTCTAAATCTCCTTGGGGAAGGTTAAGGTGGCATTTGCTCAGACTTTGCTTTCAGAATGGAATGAATAAAAAAGCCCAAACAACAACAACGAAAAAGAATTTTGTAATGACTTTCCTGCCCCAGCATTTTGTGGAATCACTGCTCAATAATATCCACTCCTTAAGCTTTGAGCTTGGGGATTAAATCAATATTAAGGATATGGTAACTCTATCAGAGATGAGCTGTTGCATTTTGGTGTTGAAATAGAGCTTAAAAAAAAAAAGTGAAATGGCCCTTGACTAAATGAGACTGATTCAACGGGGTGAAATCTAATTTTTGTGTCAGTTGGCAGAATATCAACAAGCTAGAAGCCTTCTCTGTCTCATTCAGCAACTTTTGGCAGAGGTGTACTGCTGAAAAGGAAGGATTAAGTGCTCCAGTTTCTGCATGTGGTGCTGAAGTGAGGGTCTTTAGAGCAGTTCAGTAGCATTTGTAGAACTGCTCTTGTAGGAAAGTTCTGTAACCCTGTGGAGAGATAGTGACCTTCTCTTTGTTGGTCACCATTGAATTATTCAGTGCAAACATCCTTACTACAGGAAACATAAAATGCCACAGAATATATTGTTGAGTGGAGGAATGTCCCAATCTGAAGTGATGGAGTGGGGAACATTTGGTCCCTGGGCATAGTGCAGACACATGCTACTCGTCACAGCTAGTGCCACGGGCTGGTCTCTGTAATTCAGTGACACAAAGCCACCTACACAGGAAAAAGTGGAAAGCTTGCAGCATATATAAGTGCATTGCTTTGCCCAAATTGAAATGGAAGCCTCTGATGCCTGTATTAGTTGTCTTTTTTTCTACAGGTATCAGTTAAAATATGTAATGCCAGGCTGCAGCAAATTGTAGCACAACACAACTTTCAACTTCATCTTTCTTGTTACAGAAAACATCTCGATTTTTATAGAATGAACATTGGAATTCTGTTTCTCTGCTATCCTTTATTCTACAGGTGCTCTACATCACAATAAAACATTGTTCTATATACTGAGAAATTTTTCTCTGATCAGTTTAAAATGTTTTGTAATTTGAAAAGAGGATGAAAGGGCAGAGAAGTAATACAAAGTGAGTTTAAGGAAAAATAAATAATAAGAAAAAGAATGATTTGCCATCTCACCATTCATTTTATATGCTGCCAGCCTCTTTGTCAGTTTGTCACCACAGATGATGTTTTCTCCTTTCCCATTTACTCACATATTTAAATTGATCAATATTTGTATTGTGCTTGCTGGCATCATCTTATTTGTAGGCTTACACAAGCATAAGTTCCATTTCTGCGTATTGATCCTGACCCTGCTCTGAAAAGCAGATATACGTTGCTCTGTCTGCCAAGGGTGACCTTTAGTGTAGCTTAAATATCACTTCTGAAAACTGGTGGCATCGTAGGGGAAAAAGAAAGCAGGAGGTGTTTTTACTGTTTGCATGTTTCAAAGAAATGCCAGTGTCCCACTGTGGAAGAGGCAGCACAGTCGAGAAGAGATGGCAGAAGCTGTTGTAGAAGAAATCAGAGCCTCCCCTCTGTATCAGCCTTTGTCTTCTGCATGTAGATGGTATTTATTCTGATTGAAAGTTTCCCATGAGAAAGAAACCCAACAAGCCTGACTAGTCCTGTCAATCCTACTTGCTGTTTTCTCCTCCACCTTCAGTTTTCTAATTTAGACTATTTATTGCTACATATTTTTTTTCCTACTGTGCAATGCAGTGCATTGAAAGTTGTGCACAGGCTGTGATATTCAGTCTGTTGTACTTTTTTCTTTACCTTATACGGTAACCTTTTACTGATTGTAAAGTTTGTCACACAAAACTCTGCTATGTTAAATCAATTACTATTTTTTTGGTTGCCTTTACAAAGTGAGGACCTCACCCAAGATCCTGTTTGAAATCTGGTTTATCTAGAAATGTAGATTTAATTTATGATCATTGAGGAAATAAATACAAATGTGTTTTGTGTGATGCATTTTTCTTTAAAGATTACTTAGACTCCAGTGTCCCCTGCAGTTTCTCTACTAACAACATCCAAAAATACCTCAGAAAATGCAGATAAGTGAGATACTTCATATCCATTTTTTACTTCTTCCAGCAAACATTCACTTAGCTGAGTTAACGAACAGCTCAGCAGCCACATAAGACTTGTTTATGTTGTTATGGACTGTCCATTTAATTGCTTCCAGAGCCAACTGAAACCTAAAGAAACAACTTGCTAAGCTGCAGATGGAACACTGCAGACAATCCATGACATTTGGTGAAATTTAAATAACATATGTTGTAGCAGGCAACAAGGAAACACCTGGGAAATATGACAGCTGTTATCCATAAATAACGTTGCTCTACCAGCACCTATATTTATATGGAATTTTGTTGGGTAAAGATGCAAATAAGTATTTCATTACTTAACAACCTGCTTGCACTGTAGGAAGAGCCCTGGATGTCTTCAGTGTACTTCAAATGCTGTACAAACAGCCTCAGGTCCTCTCAAGCTGATATCTGAAAACAAAGGCTTTAAACACAAAGTTTTTAAGTGGTGAATTGCTCCCAAAGTTTCAGAAAGATTTCCCCTCTACTGACACAGGAGAGTTGAAATGACATTTTTGTTCTCCAGAGTTTACATTGTTGTGTATGGTTGGTATTTTTGGTAGGGCCGTCTAAAATTGGGAGGAAGACACCTGTTAGTCTTTAGACAGAATATTTTCTAGTTATTGGTACAAACTCTTAATTTCTCTGATACTTTCTCCCTCCCTTATACAGCAAGATACAAGTTTGGCAATTTTCCTCACAGTAACTGTTAAATATATCACAGAAAATTCACTCCTTAAGTAATTTTATTAAGCAAGTAGGAAAAAAAGACTTCTCAGAACTGAATCTCTCTGGTTTATTATTTCCTGGACATATCATCCCTGGACATATCAGTGGCAAGCTTAAGCATGGTAAGAAAAGTGAATAGGTTCCCCAACTTTGACGCATGTGACGCTTCCTTGATATGGATTCTCAGTTACTTGGACATCCTTTGGTTTAGATTCTAGATATGGCAGTAATGGTATTCAATAATTATGGTATAGCATAATACTTTTAGTATAGCTAAGTGTGATCCTTTAGGACCTAATTTTCAAATCCTGAGCATTTCCGTTCTTAGCAAATTTAAGCTTTGGAATAAAAGTAGTGGTGGCTACTTAGTTCATATAGGAGAAACTGGCAACAGAATTATAGAATCGTTATGGTTGGAAAG
>VWZY01006330.1:0-22694 GCA_013399075.1 Chloroceryle aenea
TCACCTGCTGACTTGCATCTGTTAGAGACACCTAGTACTGGCAGTGTTCAGAAGGTTAACTTCAGACTACTTGATCATTTTGGGTACAGGAAGGCCTTGTGATCAGTTCAGCTGTTAGATCTCAGTAGCTTCCCTGTTCAGGTGTAGACAGAATTGTGTCTGAAGCTGTACAATCCACGTTCACGGGCCAGAATTGGAATGCCTTTGTCCGTGGTAGTGTATATGAATTTTCAGAGGTTAAATAGTAAAACTGGTGAAGGTCCACTCTTAGCTTAACACAGTGCTCTACCTGACACCAGGGGAGGTTGCTGTGCAAGTACATTGCTGCCAGAGGAGTTTCTTTAGGTGCTAGATCCTTCCCTGTCTGTGCAAGAAATAATTTGTTTAATATTAGTGTTTATCATCTTCTGGTGCATGTACATTCAGAGTAGTTATGGTAGGTATTTTTGTGTAAGGATCTAGTTTTTGTACTCATTGCATCTTTTAAGCAGACTAAATCCAGTGTTAAAGTTGGCATACTAATCCTCATTTCCACTTGATAACTTTTCTGGAAAGTTTACCTTCTTTGCAGTTAGTACTCTGGTACATCCAGTACTTCAGGGAGCTTGCTTTGTCAGTATTTTTAAGATGATTTGATAGGCCATCCTACAAAACCAGCTTCTACCCAAGATTTAACAGAGTAACAGTTGATTAATATCTTTTCCTTTCAAACTATTTTGAGTCCTTTTACACAGGTACTTCCCAACTGCTGGTTATAACATTTTTCACTTGAAACTGCACCTTCAAGGTTGCCACCTGCTTGTGATTTTCAGGCAAATGAAAGACTTTTTAAGTAGGAGGAGAGAGAAAATTGGCACAAATGTATCTGGGGAGCAAACTTTTCAAGCTTGGAGTGTTTATTTATGAGGCAGAAGACCATTTTTGTTCTCTCCATTCTTCCCCTTTTTTCCCTCCCCCCCCACCCCCCTTCCATCCAGTCTGCGGATCACTTTTCTGGTAGTTGAATTATTTTTAGTAAACTTAAAGTACTGAGCCCTTGTAAAAGGTAAAGTATACTTCAGAAATTGCTAGACCTTTAAAAAGTCCTCCTTAATAATTCTTGCATTTAAGTGTAATGTCAAAGGCTATTTCATAAATCTAATGCAAATCATTCTTAAAGTTTCTAGCTATAAGTAATATATTTTCCTGGATTTTCTTCTCAGCAACCCGATAGCAGAAGGGTCAACTCTTCTGTTGGATTTTCTGTTTTGCAGCATACAAGCAATGACCCTTAT
Source organism: Chloroceryle aenea (assembly GCA_013399075.1). Classification (NCBI taxonomy): domain Eukaryota; kingdom Metazoa; phylum Chordata; class Aves; order Coraciiformes; family Cerylidae; genus Chloroceryle; species Chloroceryle aenea. The sequence goes on from VWZY01006330.1 coordinate 1,275, forward strand.
TGCTTTGTGGAATTTTATGAACACAGAGATGCAGCTGCTGCATTAGCTGCTATGAATGGGAGAAAAATTTTGGGCAAGGTAAGTTGCTTACATCATAATCTCAGATTTAAGGTATATAAGGTCACGTAAAAAATATTCATAAAATTGTGAGTTGTTTTTTTGAAAATAGTTCCCAAGGTTAAATATTATTTAATAATTTTGATAAAATAACTAATGTGAAAAAGTAAGTCTTGTTTAGGAAATGTATCCTTTGTGATGTTCTACTTATGACAGTGTTTTATGTTGAATGATGATTTGTAAATATTGACAGTTGTAACCCACCCTTGAATGAACTTAGAAAATGCAGGAATTTTGTGAATTTATACTAAATCTTATACTTATTTTCAGGAGGTCAAAGTAAACTGGGCAACAACACCAAGTAGCCAGAAAAAAGATACATCCAGTAAGTAAAGTAATGCCACAGTATCACTTCTACACAAATACTTCACAATGTGGTAATGATTTGGCATAAATGCATTTAAATATAACTTTTCTCCTTCCCATCTTGTGTTTAATAGAATTTTGCAAACTAATTCTTCTGTTTTCTGCTTTACAACTGGGGAAACTGGAGTGGACAGATTAAATTGCTGCTGCTCATCAGATGGAATCCTGGGCGGTCCTGGTTCCCAGTGCTGTGTTCAGAGCATCGCTTTCTCAGGAGTTGAAATTTTAGATAGCAGTTAAATATTTGATTAGTAAATTATTTATTTTCAGATCACTTCCATGTGTTCGTTGGGGATTTAAGTCCAGAAATAACAACAGAAGACATCAAGTCAGCATTTGCTCCTTTTGGTAAAATATCGTAAGTATCATAATAAACATTTTCAATATCGGTTAGAAAATGACAGTGAAAATTTGAGTTGAAATGTTATATTGTAGATAATTTTTCTGATGCTAATTTCCTCATGTTGGGTGGGCAGTAAAGAGGGGCTATTGTTTCATCTCGGTATCTATCGTGATTGTAAATACAGTAATGTAACTGTGCTCTGGTTTTGCTGAAAGCGATGTGCTTTTAATCTAATTTATATGCTCATGTCCTTTTATTATCATTTAATGACTGTTCCTAAGTGTGACTTGTTCAGAATGTGTACAGAGTAGTGACAACTGGCATATGTTGCATCCTCAGTGTATTTTGTGTGCATTCGTACCGCGTTTCGTAGGCAGTATAGAAATTGGGCAATTAGAATATGACTTTGAAGCAGCTAGTGGAAAAACTTGTGAATGTTTTAAAAAAAGCTTATAATTATGAGAATGAAATCTACTTTTTGGATGATAACAGGGGATGAATTAAGTTGATAATATTTAAATGAAAGAGTGGTGGATTTACAATATGTGCACATTTCTGCCAGTTAAGAGAATGTTTCTTTAAACTTCTCAGAGATAATTCAGGTGATACTAAATCACTTGGTGTTTTAATTGAACGTATTTAACATTATGAGAATCCTTGTGGGTGCTAAAGTATCTATGTCCTTAAGAGTACTGCTACAAAAAAAAGCCTGTTAATGTTCTTTATAAAAATCTTTCAAAGTTGCACATGAAGGTTTTTGTACTGCCTTACAGGAATATATTTCTAAGAACAAAATTCTTATTTTTCTCTTGTTCTGTACGCATATTTTTAAATGAATCATAAATCTTATTTCTTACCTCTGCTATTTTGTTTACTTTGCTTTTTGTCTCTTAATGTGGTAAGTAGTACTGTTTTAAAAATCAATTTAAAGAGAATAATTCAGGTTTCTGTTTCTCAATCTATATTTATACCTGAGACCTGCAGTTTTTCTAAAGTCCAAGTCACAATTAAAAGTAATAGCATTCTGGTTATTTTGCAGAATTGCTCATAAGAATGGACAGGATCTTGAAGGCTAACTGCAAGGAACTGTGCACACTGGAACTCAGTTGTAGATTTTTTCTCATTTCTATTTATTCTTATTATACATTATTTATATATACATATTTTAGTATTTACATTTTAACATTCTATATTCAGTGCAGTTCTATATTTCCAATCATTTTAACTTACTCACTAAAATTTCTGTGTAAATTTGTTGTTTTCGTACTGGTGTGCTTAGCATTGTTGTTAGTTTTATTCTCCTTTCTTAAATTTCTGAAAATGTCAATTTTTCAAAATTTACAGCTACCCAAACTCCAAAATGATGGTAGAGAATTGACCAAGAAAAATAAAGAAATCTGTTAACAGGCCATGTATGCCTTTTAATTCCTATTTTTTCCTCTTTTTCGATTTTTTAATATTTCATATATTTTGTATCACTAGGCAGAAGACATTTAACTATTTAGAAAATGCATGGTAAATTAGATAGAATTGTTACAGTAATTTATAGAACAGTAAACCTTAGAGGACCCTAGCCAATAGAATATTAGAAAAGGAAACTTTGTTTCTCTTATACTTCAAATTTGAACATTCTAGTTTTAGCCAGTATAGGTTATGTGGATAGGTTGCATGTTTATTACATGTTATTTTTTTTGTCCTACTGCTTTTTTCTAACAGGTAAAGAAGCAATAGGGAGAGTTCAGGAATGACTGTAGTTTTAGGGCTAACTGAATTTATAAGAAAAAATTATGCTCACAATACAGTGTGTGTGGTTCCTTTTAGTTTTTATTTTGCAGGTTATTAATATTTCCCTCATATAGCTGTGCTTCTTTTCACAGGGATGCACGGGTAGTTAAAGATATGGCAACTGGAAAGTCAAAAGGCTATGGTTTTGTATCTTTTTATAACAAACTGGTGAGTAATCACGATGGAGATTTAAAATAATTGCTTCTTTTCCACTTCCAGTTTTGCCTCTTTCTTTATCTATTCACTACATATCAGACTTGCCTGAGGGAAATAAATTTGCACGTACGGGACAAATTTACTTTAGTCAAAAACTTTGTTATTGATGGTTAAGGGTTGAAACAATGGAGATGACAGCAGTGCTGTGAGAACATTACAAAGAAGGTTTGAGACCATTTTGAAAGAGGATTGCTGAGTGCAGGAAGCTCGTGTGGGTGTGTTAGGGTAGCTCAGCGTGGGCTGTGGACACCTCTCCCCCACAGCCCGATCAGCAGTGCTTTGGGTCGCGGCTGCGGCTCCGCGCCAGGCCTGGTGCAGCTCCCTGTGTGAGGGCAGCAGCCCCTGCAGCCCAGCAGCCCTCAGTCCTGAGGGGTGCAAGGCCACGCTATGCAGTGGGGTTTGGCGTTCGCTGGCTTTAGGGTCACGCCAAAGCTCTGTCTGTCTGGAACCTGAGGCAACCAAGAGGGTCAGACGCTGAAGTACGGCTGGATTGATTCGCTTGAGCTCTGTGCTCTTAGTCCTTAAATTGTTAGAACACTTCAAAATCTAGATAATTCAGTTTATTCAGTAACTAATTTGCAGCTAAGAGTTGATTCTGTGCTTCTAAAGCATTTTGCTTATGCGTCCTGTAAAATGGGAGGCTGTTCCTGGAGTAGCTGGATGGTGTTACCTAGTGGATAATGTTACATATGCTTAGCAAGGGATACTAGTTACTTGTTGGAAGCATTTTTTCCTGATGCAGATATTAGAGATGTTCTTTGTAGAATTTAATCAGTATAGTACTGATAAAAAATAGTCCTGTGCCCTGCTGTTTATACCAGTACAGTTGACTCAACAAATAATTCTTTGTAATTTGGAAGCTAAAGAACTGACAGAGTAAAAAGGTTGTGAAAATTATTTGGAAAAATGAGCTGTATATGTTTAGAGAGATGTTTAGGATAACATGGGAAGCTGAAAACCATTTTCCTTACCTGTTTTGTATAGGAAAAACACAGTTAAGGATTTTAGGCATATAAGCCTGTGTGTGTGGTCAGAATTCCTCTATGTCAAGACTTCTTCTGTCTTCTGTAGCATTTACCTGAAGCTGAATCATAATCAGAAGAAAAAGTTGGAATTTCTTTAGATTTGCAAATGCCATAAGATATTAAAATCAAATGCCTTGATCTAGTGCATATTTGTTTTATTTTGTGTTGCAGCTGAACTAGGCAAGATGAATGGCCATCTTATTTCCTTGTGCTCCTCTTCCTTTAGCAATATGGTTGTGTTTGGTTTGTGACCACAGGGGAAATAACAGACATTTGAAATACAAGCTACTGGATTCTTTTAAGACTAAGCCATAAAACCTCCAATTTAAAATCTATATTCATTCTGCAAAATTAATGGATGAATTCTAAATGTGCTACTAAAAAGTACTTCCAGAATTTATGTCCTGCTTGCGGTTCATTCAAACAGGAGATGCATCTATAGAGTTGTGACACAACCATCCTGAGCTGGTAGTTTATCTTCTTAGACTTCAGGCACTTCAGCCTGAGGTCTTAATGCACATCACAGTTAGAAGAAAACTAAACTCCTGTGTTGAACTGGAACAGTTATGGATTGGTCTCTCATCCATTTTTGCCATAGCTGGGATCCTCAGGACTGGCAGGGAGATTCCTTAGAGCTAATTTTCTTTTCTAGGCAACTTGTAACTTAATCATTATGTGTTGGATCCAAAAGTGCTTGAATCAGGTTGATTTTGTGTTTTGTTTATTGTCTGGTGGTTTGTTTTTGTCTTTTATGTTTGGGGTTTTTCATTTTTCATCTCATAATTTCTTTTTTGTGTTTCTGAATTGTCCTCAAAATGAGCGCTCTGTAATTAACTCAGGAAGATCAAGGTCCTGAGTGATTTGAGTTTGAGAGGAGTCTGTTATAGCTGGAATCCTTCAGGGTGAGGCAGGACAGTGCTAGCTGCTCACCTCCAACTTGTCCATACATTCTCCTTGTCTCTTGTGGTTGGGGTTTTCTTTCCTCAGCTTTGTGCCCTTGGAAAAACATTTTAAGTGTATGTACTGTTTGCTTTCCCTCTTCTTTCAGAGTGATTCAGGGAAAACTTGCTGCTTACAAGTGTTAGCAAACCTTTCCCATGTTTACTAGATGTTTCTGCTTACAGTGTGGACCTAGATTGTCTTCTAATTCATGCTCGAGATAAGTTAAGCCACATGGGCCAGGGACTCTTGTGTCACGTGTGTTCAGAAAATGACTAATATTTAGAGAACTTGCAAAGCAGACTGTGCTCAGAACCACATTGTGTGCCTCCAGAGGGCAGAGGAGAGGATGGGACAGGGAACAGGTTGTAAACAATAAGTCATTTGGAACTTAACATGCTCAGTCTATTTCTATCCCAGCATTACAGTTTCTTAGGAACTACTGTTCAGCCTTTCCAGAACTTCTGATTTTTTCACTTCAATTTGCCTACTATGTAGAATGCATATTAAGATTCTGAAAAAAGCACATTCTGTTCTTGCTGTACAACATCTTTTGTGAGCAAGTACTGCATGGTATACTTGGGTTACATCAGAGAAATTTTTCTAATCATCATAATCCCTTGCTGAAAGTCTTTTCCTGACTTCTCATGTATTACTGTTAAATAGACTTTTGTCTATTGTATTTTTAATAGTCATTTTGCAACATAAAGTGATTATTTTTAATAATAAAAATGATAGTTGTTTTATTTCCATCATTAGTTCTGACATCTGCACGACCTTTGTACTTCTTGGGGCAGCCTACAGATACTCTAGTACAGCTGCTTGTTGGGTAGATGGTAGTCTATGTGTGACTGTAGCTGGCTTCTTACCTGTGTGTAAACTAGGGGGGTGAGAGGAGGGTTTTACCAAATCACTTTAGAGGGCCTTCTCTGTAACCAGCTGCCTTCATGTTACTTCATTTTTGGCTTCTTGCTGCAGTTGCTCAGAATTGTTGCTCATAACTTTTAGTACTGTACTGATTTTGACAACATAATCAGCTGACAACCAAGTCTTTCTTAAAAGTAGACTTATGCATACTTCTTGTTTGGATGTGCTACAATCTTTGCTTTAATCTCTTTAGGATGCAGAAAATGCTATTGTACACATGGGAGGCCAGTGGTTGGGAGGCCGTCAGATCAGAACTAACTGGGCAACACGGAAACCACCAGCCCCCAAAAGTACACAAGAAAGTAAGACCTTCATGTAATGCTATGTTGTGTTTACTCTCCTGCGTATCACTGTTCAATAGAAGAATAAAATACAGTATTGACAAAATCATGTCACTTAATTAAATATCTAGCTTGACTTACAGATCTTGAAGAACAGCTCTTTTGGTGTATTTATGTTAATGTAGTGGTGGCACTACTGGTCTATCATAATGTAGTTGGTGTTTGTTAAATGTATAATGCATGCTTGGGTACAACCTGAGTGGCTGGGACTCCAGTTACTGGCAGCCTACTGCTTAAAATCAGCCTTCTCTCTTTACAGATAATACAAAACAATTGAGATTTGAAGATGTAGTAAATCAGTCAAGTCCAAAAAATTGTACTGTGTACTGTGGAGGAATTGCTTCTGGGCTAACAGGTAGGATATCTTCTAATGCTTTTTTTATTATTATTATTGAAGATTTTTGGACACCAAGATGGTTACTAATTCAAAAATATTGTATGTTGTAGATCAGCTTATGAGACAGACTTTTTCACCGTTCGGACAGATTATGGAAATAAGGGTGTTTCCAGAAAAAGGTTACTCATTTGTCAGGTATGGACAGAGGAAGAGAAAATGCCTGTGCTTTTGCTCATGTAGTAATGTGTCATATTCCTGTAATTTCACTTGATTGAACTTCTGCTGATGCATTAAAAGCTGTCACCACATGTTCATAGAAAAACTTGGAATGTTTTTTAAAAGTACCCAATGATCTTTTTCCCTGAGGAGATGGCTGTGTGTGAAAGCAGATCTCTCTGGATTCCCTGTATGTATGGAGGCACTGGTTTTTAACAATCCAAAGTCCAATGAAGCGTAACATGACCTTGTTTTTACATTCTTTAGATTTTCAACTCATGAAAGTGCAGCACATGCTATTGTTTCAGTTAATGGAACCACAATTGAAGGACATGTTGTTAAATGTTATTGGGGTAAAGAATCCCCTGATATGACTAAAAACTTCCAACAGGTAACTGCATTTTAAGCTTTTCATTATACACAATTGCATCTGTAATATATACTGGCAATGCCTTCCCAGTTATAATAGCTGAACTTTGTGGTAGAGTTCTTATGAAATTCCGTGTTCTGTCTCAGTTGTGTTCCAGTTGTTCACCAAATTGGGCTAGTGATTTTGATGGAGTATCTGTTACTGTCTTCTGGATATGATTCAAGATAGGGAGAAACTTTGAGGTAATTCTGATTCTTGCTAGTTCACTAACTGCAGACTAGGTAACTATTCAAACAAAATACTCTTTGATACTTCAAGTACAAACAAATATGTTTCGGTACAAGGATCTAATTAATTCCGAGTGATGTCTTACTTTTCTGATCTCATTATTTCCCTTTTTAGCCCAGTGATTGATATAGCTAAAAATTTTCCTTTGGCAGCACAGAAGGAGTGTACTCCACCTCTAGAACCTGAAGTACTGTGACTTCTTCTCTCCTTAGGTGGATTACAGTCAGTGGGGGCAATGGAGCCAAGTATATGGAAATCCACAACAGTATGGGCAATATATGGCTAATGGGTGGCAAGTACCATCATATGGAATGTATGGCCAAGCATGGAATCAACAGGGTTTTGGAGTAGAGTGAGTAATTGTATTTAATTTTTTTAGAGTATTTTAAGAATGTTATATCTGAGTTTTGGGCTCATTAGGTTCAAGTATTGCACAAGGTTTCAAGCCATAGGTGGTCTCCTGCATGCATAAAGCTTATACTTAATGATTTCTGTGGACCAATTAATGGTGTGAGTCACTCTGGCTCATGCTCAGTCACACGTTTTATGCTTAAGCAGGCACAAAGACCTTCTTTGGGAGAGTTTCCTATGGTGCTCTTGTCCGAGACAGAAAGATTTTCTGGGTTCTGACTTGAGGTGATGAACACTGGAGAGTCTGAGCCAGGGAGCCCAGGTGTTTGCCTAAGGGGTTCCTAACCCTGGAGAGGAGAAACTACATACTGACAACTTGTGCAGTTTCAGAATTTGGGTGGGCTTTTAATATTTGATATCTTTAAGATTGAAGTGTTCACAGCAACGTTTTATTTCAATGTACTTTTAAAAGAACGTATTTGTTTACATAATTCTTCATTATCTTTTGCCAACCAAACTATTAAGCCCTGATAAACCTACCACTGGTATTCATGCCAACTAGGTGTTGGGAATTTTATGCATTTCTCCATCACTGATGTTGACTTACAGCCACCTGCGTATGTACATGCCTTTGGAGGCGGTTGTCCTATGCAGCTAGTACCCAAGGTTTGTGGGGCTATTTTTTTTCTTTGTTCTTAAAAAGCATATGTTATTTTAAGAATCACATGGTGTAGCACTTACCCTGAATTATTCATTAGAGAGAAGAAGAAATTGTTCTATTTTGGTATGAACAGTAGCGTAGGCAGTATGTTTTTATTTTTAAGCCTGTTGTCTTGTAAATAACTTGAGTAGTGTGCATGATTATTTTTTTATTCCTCTTTTTAACCGTCCTGTTTCTTTTTAAGCCAATCTCCATCTGCTGCCTGGATGGGTGGATTTGGTGCTCAACCTGCCCAGGGACAAGGTGCTCCTGTAATACCTAACCAAGCTGGATATGGTATGGCAAGCTACCAAACACAGTGAGCTGGGACTCTGTTTAAAAGTGTGTATTTCATGATAGGCTGCAGTTTCCAGTGACATTCTGAAGACTGGAATGTAGACAATGAAAAAAAAAAGAAAATATTTATTTTAAAAATGGAAATGTTTGGAACCTTTAGCACAGCTTTGCTTTGGTGAAGGACACAAATGTCTTCTAGTTCTGCCTTTTTAAGTTTTTTTCATGATGGATATGAACATGTTTTTCTTTGTGTACAAAAATTAAAAATAAAGTCAATAAAGACAATTCTGACTACAAATTTTGATATAGTAGGAGAAATGGCTAATGAATTTGATCTTTAGGTTACCATTCCATTTTTTTTTTTCGTTGTGTCTTCAGTGTTTTATATCACTGTGCTTTTTAAGAGAAATGACGTTGAAAAACGGCGAGTTGCTTTCAGCTGAACACACATCCTGAAATAAACTGTGGACCAATCATTACAACCTGCTAGACAGTATTGATTTTTCAAGAAACTTATGGGCATAGCTCAGAAAGTGTATGTGGGTCTTGGAATAATTTTTTAAAAAAAATATTTAATTTTTCTACATGCTTAAAGAAAACAGTCTGATACAAAGAATAGTTCAGTCTAAAATGAAAAACAGTACTGTCTGAGTAACTTCACATAACTTACTGTCCACATTCAGGCACACATGAAAACTTTTCAGAGCTGGTTTGTTTATTGAGACTGTAGTAATTTGCATTTTATTTTGAGAAGTAAAAACGTTTTTGCAAGTATGTTGTTTGTATTCCAATCAGACAGGCATACTTGTGCTTTTACATAAAGTTTGAAGGCTACACATTGTAAATATTTCATAATTACAGTGTTTCAAAAGCATGCTCAAACATAGAAGTAGCAATGTAATTATTCAAAGTAATACTTAATATACTCTACTGCTTTAAATGCAGTAGATTGACAAGAATGTGCAAGACTGACATTTCCAAAGTTGGCTATTATGTAAAGTTACATAAAGAACTATAACAAAGAGCCTTAATTTTAATTTCATAAATCTTTAATGCATCACCTCTTTTGTCATTAGAAATACAAATTTTTTGCTTTACATTATTTGGTATGTAAATACCTTGGTTAACAACCTTGTAAACCTATTTCAAGGTTATTCTAAGTTGTATAGTATCTTGAGTGTTTTGAAAAATCTTGATGTTTTTTAAGTCTAGAAATATTTTGCCCAAGAATTTTTTAACAAGATTGTTAAAAACATCTTATTTTAGAGAATATTCAATGTGCCATTTGGTAAATGGAGATGCAGTTGAAACAGTACACTGAGTTGTGACTTATTTTTAATTAAAGTTTTTGTCTTTATGGGTGGTTTGCATGTGATGAACCTGTACAGAGGCTGGGTTGTTTGTGTACTGAGTGTGTAAATGGATAAATCATGAAGATGTTTAAATGGTATACTTGGGTTATTTCTGAATTATTTTATGGATACATTGATATAAACTGCCTCAATAAATTTGAAGTTGAAAATGAATGTAAGTTAGATATAAGTACTGTGTCTTACCTGTGACAGCTAGAGGGTGCAAGTGTTTCAGCTGTGCACTGAAATACCCAGAGGCAGGCACAATTAAAAAGGAACAAAAAAATAGTAGGATTTGCAGTGATAGTTCAGTAAAGCAAACTTGCATTTTAAAAGAAACGGAATGTTTGATTTTAGAGATGATAGTTGTAAATGAGTGGTTGAGAAGCTGCATATTTTATCTTTTCTGTTTCTTACCATGCAGGTGTTGCAAGTTAGAGTAGATTTTGAAATGGAAACTTGCAGTTTTGTTAAACCCAGCCAGGTTGTGCATATAACTACACTTAATGCTGTAGCAAATCACATGAGGTTTTTTTTTCCTCCTCTTCTACTTGACATGCTAAATAGTACCTTGACTTTTAGATCAGGTTGAAAGTGAGATATACTGGAAGAGCAATTTAGTCAGTTGGCTCAACTGTACCCAGAGCTACTTGTAACTCTGGGCACCTAATGCATGCAATAATGACTGAAGTTAAGTGTGGAACCGTAAGTGCTTGTGATGACAGAATTGGCCCTTTATCTCTGTTTCTCCTTTATGGTATGTGTAATGTTTTTCCACTCAAGTTAGGACCCTTGTCTACAGGACACCTGTTTTTCTATAAATTTTGTATATATGTGAATATCTACGCGAGGATCGGCCTATACATTGTAGTTTGGGGAAAAAGAAAACAAACCAACCAAACGTAAGTCTGCATTTTTGTTACACATACCTGGCTTAAAAAAAAATAAATCACAAGTCAGTAGATAGACGAATTGCAATTTACTTTCAGGTTTCTTAGACTTCACTTGAAATCTGGGGTTTCTACATAATTCTAGGTGTTTGACATACGACTACGTTTCAGATGCATGCTGGTATGTAAGCAGTATGTTCTTTAGGCACTACTGAAGTTTTAGATGATGCAAGTACATTGCCACATAAATGCCCATATAAATGGGTGTAAGATTAAGGCAGTGATCTTTCAGGTCTCAGTGTAGATCACCTTAAATCTGATTATTTAATATGCCTGCTGTAGAGCTGGGCCATACCTGACCTGTATTTCAGGATGAAAGATAGGCTATACTTTTGCATTTAAGTCTTTTGTCATTGATTTTTATACAGCTTTTCTTGAATGGTGATATTTCTTCGCAGACTGCTCAAGATACAGGAGTCTCCAGTGTCCTTTAATGTTTCTCTAGCACTGCGAGGAAGAGTTGTAATTTGGATTGCTTTCTACTCAGTAGCGTTCATAAATGCATCACTGACAATTTTTTGGCACCAAAGAGCCTCTTGCACCATACTGCTTTTATGAGTGACTGTTACACTGTTGTAATTTCTCTAACTACAGAAACCAACCACTACCTAACCCCTTACCACTTGGATTTCAAAAAGTATTGATTTATCATGGCTTAAGTTGATGCGTGCAACCTGAAGCGAGGTTGTAATCTGCATTTGCAGAAAATGTTCAATAAAAGTGAAACATGATAAAGGGCTTATCCTGTATTGTCATCTGTCGAAACATTGTCCCTTCTGCTGTCAAACTGACAACAGGCATACCAGGCTGAACTTGTAAACTATGCACTTGCAATCATGTAAAAGATGTTTTATTTAAATTTTTTCATACGAAAACCATTTTGTATTTTGCAGAGTTGCAGTAGTAAGGCTGTAAATCTAAGGTTACGTGTAGCTTTTCATCTGTCCTGCCTCCTTGTGTATATTTAAGATTTTTCAGACGTGCTCTTCCTTCAAAACCCTTTTCCTTACTAAGAAAACTTCGTGAGACTGTCTAAGAACCATTTCCTTCATTTCACTCGCCAAAAGAGTCTCACAGTGAGTAAGGCTTAGTTTTGCAGAAAATCAAGTATTTGTTTTTCTTGTGTTTGTACACAAGGAAGCAGACTTAAACTGTATGGACATTATTAGTGTCTGATACTTCTTAATTATCTGACTGTTTTTTGAACAAGGGCAAGTCTTTGTGTTAATCACGTGGAACTGTTTCCTGGTCAGCAATAAAAGATTTTGTTGCACTGTTCTTACATTGCAAGATAGAGGCAATCTTTATTCAGTGTGCTTCAAAAAAAAATGGAGGGGGTTTGCAAAGAACTGCCTTCTTCCAACGTGAACCTTCACAGGGAGTACACCTTGGGATCTGGAGTCCTGCTGTAATAGCAAAAGGAAGTTGTTCTTTTGAAACTGGGAATTTATTTGTTCTGATCGTCATACGTGGTGCCTGTTCAACACTGGCAGACTTAAGGGTTGCCCTATGGAACAATGGGTTTGCTCGGAAAAAGGCAACAGCAAAGCAGGAGCTGCTGGGAAGGTCTTCCACTGCATTTCATTCAGCCAACTTGGGTCAATCTAGATGATTGCTTAAAAAAAAGGTAATTTATTTTTCAGTATCATGAATAAAATCCAGACATGTGCTTTTACCATCTCTTCAAATGAAAAAAAACAAAGTGCTGAAGAGTGTTTACTGGATGTTTAACTTGAAAGAGAAACAGGACTTGATGTTGATGAGTGAATGCTGATGCGGTCATCTTCCTGGGGATGTGTGCTGCTCCAGGTCATGGATGTGAGTGACATGCTCTGCTCACTGACATTTAAAGTGTCACGAGTTAAGTTAATTTGACATCAGTAATGATTATTTGAATACAAGTTATTCTTGCTTAAATACACAGCCACTCAGGCTTTGATTAAAGCTGAGCTTGAATCTTCTTGGCTACTAAATTATTCCTGATATGCTGTGGGAAGAAACATTGCTTTACCTTGTATCTTGTTAGTCAAGCTGTCAGTAAAACATCAGGGTTGCATACTGTATTTTTTTTGTTTAGAGAAAAAAACAACTTAATGGAGTTGTCAGAGAGTTCAGAGTAAACTGACTGCTCTGTAGTGATGGGTGATGGCCTTTGAATATTTCTCTTTGAAATCAAGTCCTCAGTCGCTATTCTTCGCGTGAACCCAGGTTCCTGCTGGTGCCAGATCCCTGGCAGCTCTTTCCCAGCCACTTGCAGGGAAGGGAGGAGGAAGAAAAGGGAAAATGGGTGAGACCAGATGATACAGAAGCCAGACTGGTGTGCATGATGCAGCAGCATCAGTGCCAAGTCATACTGTCACACATTTAAAATCGTGACAGTTGCACAGATCCAGTAACTGTTCAGACACAACCTTGCTTTATCTCCTGGCTTAAAATAACATTGCTTTAAAATTTACACAATTCGAAAATAGATCACCTTTGGGTTTGTTCTTTCTGGTTTCTGAGACAGCAGATGCACAGTAAACAGCTAAGTTAGGATACTTAAGCTGACTAACAAAAGAAAATTTAAAGGAGCAAATTGTGTTCGCATCTGAATTGTAGAGCTTTGCTTATTTTCCTCCTCTTAGCTTGGCATTCTGTTGTTTGCCTCTGTTAACCCTGTTTGTGTAATTGAAGTAGATTGAGAAATGCACAGCTGCTTGTTGAATGTTTACCCATTCTTTAAATATATAATTTCTGGAGCAGGGCTGGGTGGAAATTATGTAAGAATTTCAAGTCACGAAACACTGAACAATGCTTATGTTTCCTCGATGGAGTTTGGCTTACTAGAGCCAGCTCCAGAAGTTGGAATACCACAGGGGATGATGGAAAGGCACCGTCCTCCACCTGCTAGCTGGTTCTTTGACCTTAGTAAATGGAGAGTTATCACTGGGGTAGTGTGCCATGAAAAATGCTCCTTGTGGTTTCTTTGGTCCGTTCAACGAAGCAGATCTTTTTCATTCTACAGATGATTTGTTTCCTTTAATGTTGGGTTATCAAGCGTGATGGGAAAGACCAACTGATACCACTTACTGCAGTGTTCAAATCTTCCAACTCGGGTACTGACTGCGGGGAAAATGATCCTCTTGGTTATTAAAAGGACCATATAATTTTGCAATATACCTTTGTGGAAGTATTTCTACTTGAGGTTTTTCTTGAACCTGAAAGCAGAAGAAGGCTACACCAACACACCTTGGACTGTAAAGATGGCATCAACCTCTCAGAGCTGCTGTTACATGCTACAGCTACTGTACTAGAGCGCTGTTGTACAGTCAGATGATGGAAATGTTTTTGCCTTGCTGCTTGCTTTAAATGCAAAGCTGATGTTCTGTAGAGAATCAGTCTGTCCTGTATGTTTGCAAATACCCAGAGAAGGCTGAGGTCCAACATTATTTTCTGGACTCTTGCCATCTTAGTATGGATTAGGGCTTCTTTCATTTTTCAGGTATAAGCTATGGTTTTGTAGGAGAAATTTCTGTTCTGTTTGTGACTAGTTATCTAAAACTATAGCAAATTTCAGACAGACTTCAAGTTTCTATGATACTACTCTTAGATTGGTCTTCCCTCCTACTTGGGTTTATGTATTCTGTGGAATAAGGGTACAAAAGTCCATGAGCCATCTCTCAAATTGCTTAAAAGGAGCATTTTCAGAAGGGAGCAAATTACTGTAACCTTGCGGTATGCCCGTAACCAGACCTTGTTCTGGAAGTGCAGCAGCAGCTCCCACATTTTGAAATGCTCAGGTGAGGTGAGAGGACCACCATATATTGCTGAACATATATTGTGTTTTGAAGATGACTTATGGTCAGTATAGAAGGTGATGCGGTGTTCATGTGGACTTCCAAGTCCATTTCTTCCAGCATCTTTTTGCTTTATGGCCTTGTAAGAAACAATCTAGAACCTGCCCTCTAAGCTGTATACGTGGGCATTAAGCAAGGTACTGTGCTTTAAACACATTGTAAGATGTCACAGCATCTGGCAACAAGTGTCTGACAAGCTGCACAGGACAGAAAACGGATGTTTCACTGAAGTGTTTGTGCAGCAAACTCTGACTGGAAGGTATTGCAAGAGTCTTCTCTGTCCATACGACTTCTAAACAAAAGGAAGGCAAGATGTGAATTAGAAGTATCCAGTTAGGTCCAAATCCTTGTTTACTGAGGCTGTAGAAACTGACGTTCTTTCATGACTATTTTCATTGTGGAAAACAGAGGCACTCAAGTTGTGGGTTGTGATTCAGTTATTTAGGCTGTATCTCTCATTTTTCATACCTTGTTTTGCTGTGTTTACTTCATGTATGTTTCCAGTCAACAGAGTTGTACTTGCTTTTCGTGCACAAGGAATTGTTGCATTTGTATCCAGTTCTTAGCAGAAACACAGACCTCAGGTATCATTTTTAATGCTCCCCTGTACTGTAAAAAGCTTTGCTTTCTGTACTCTCTACTTGTTTTAATATTTACCCAGGGATGTTGGTGCCATGTGCTAAGTACCTTTTCTTTCTTGTATCTTCAGGCCTGCACCAGACAGCATAATTCACAAAAAACAGACTTCTTGACTGCACCCCCCATCAGTCCCTAACTACATATAATCCAGAGGGGCTTAGGATGCTCTTAAGGTTTTGATGATGATTTCTTAATTCATTTCTAAGGGAACACATGAATATTGTTGTAACAAATTGCGTTGTTTGTTGTTGTAAAACTGATTGTAGAAAACCCTATTTTGTCATCTTAAGTTGTAATTCGTGGTGTA
The DNA here is from genome assembly GCA_013399075.1 of Chloroceryle aenea. NCBI lineage: Eukaryota > Metazoa > Chordata > Aves > Coraciiformes > Cerylidae > Chloroceryle > Chloroceryle aenea. The sequence continues at coordinate 16,980 of VWZY01006330.1, forward strand.
CTTTATTTTCTGAAAGCTGTTTTTAAATCCTGCAGGTACCCTGGAGGGGAGAAAAAAAAAGGCAACATTTGTCTTTTTTTAAAAAACTTAAAGGCAATATAAAAGGAAGATAAAATGCCTTTCTTCTTCATAGAATAAAATTGAAGAAACTCAAGAAGTAAGATTAGTTTTGCAATAAGTTTGGGGGTATTTAATCAAAATATGCATTTAACTGAAGGAAATGTTTTTACTACTTCACTGTCAGGTGCACAAAACAAAATACTATCAACCACTTCGATTGCAGAGCTTTGAAACACTTGGTCTTGCTTCTCAGTGCTGTTTATGAAGAGGTCTCTGTATAACTAATGCAAGGTAGGAGCACTACTGGAATTACTTAGCCTGGAATTCAGTTCCTGCATGGTTAAATGTCACTGCCGGAGTTTTGCAGGCTGTATTTTGGCACGTTGGAGGTATTGAGAAATGTTCCACAAGATTAGGGATAAAAGTTGACCCTGTGAATAATTTAATACTAGAAAGTATTAAAAAGGAGTGAGTCAGAGCTTTCTGTGAGTTCAAAGTAAGGGGTGCTGGACAAATTCCCCTGATTTATTTAGGCAAGCCTGAAATAGAGTTTCCTACCAGAATTCTCTTCAAAGCTGTATTATGCTTTGTACCTTACAGAAGGCGTGTGTTTATTGTCTCTGTGTGTCTTGTTAAAAGATTAAAACCATGGTTTTTATCTCCTTTTTAACTCTGGTGTTTGTGAATCCTCAGATAGTAAATGCAAAATATAAAACCTGATTTGAAACTAGAAGTAGCTTGTTGGTTTAAGGTTAATGTCACTAAAAAGTGACTCTCAGCTTAGAAGAGAGAACCCCCCCCTACAAATCTGAACATCGAATGACATTGCTTTCTCCAAAAGGGGTAGGTCACCACCCTAGTATAAGCTGTGAGTGAGCATGTCACTGATTTCTTTGTGTCTAAACTGAAAACATGGGAACTAAAATACTTAATTCAAAAATAAATCAGTACCTGAGTCCCTCTAAGTTTCCTGATAATCTGTGTGCATTTCAACATTGATTTGGAAGGAAAAACTTTAAAAGCTGTGTTTTCCAACCCATGGTGAACACTCTGAAGGTGAATGCTGATGAGGTTTGAAACCTGGTTTTATGTATTGAGCCTGTGATACTCTGCAGAGTCTGTGGCTTTTATGTACATGTTCTCACAGATTAAAATGCCTTGTGTTTTCTGACAGGAATACGCTTTACAGTGTGGCTTCTAGTCTTGTTTTCCACCGTTATCTGTAATGTCACATTGTGTGACACTAGGTTTGCCTATCTGTGAAATGTGTATTAGCAGATTGCATTGTTTATAAATTCATGTGAAATCTTACTTGGTCAGAATGCTGAACTGTTAGTCACGTTCAGGAAGTCCTGTGAAAGTTATAAAATGACAGTGATGGGTTTGCTTTCTGAATCTCATAGAAGTGAGGATAGTTAGTCCTTGGTTTGAGTGCACATGAATTTTCCTAGAAGTTAACAGTCAAAAGCACGCTCATTTGCCTTAGATATTTTTGAGGAAACTTAAACATCTTGTCCTCTGTCTTTTCAGCTCAAAACCTCGCTGCTGATTATGAGCCAAGAGTGTTAGAAGGAAAAAAAATTAAAGATTTCCCCCATGGATGCTCCAGCTTCAGTAATACAAGCAGGAAACTTACAGTAGAAATCCCTGGGCATGGTCTTTTGAATCGCGCTGGTCTCACTGAAGTTTTCCTGTCAGCTGTGTTTTTTCACATCATCTGTTCCACCACATGTCCTGGCATGTAAAATGGTGCTGGGGACAGTGCTGCTGTGAGTCTTGTACTAAGCTGAGGGAGCGTGGGGACATGCTCAGGTGGGATGGGGATCTGACTGGGCAGCTGGAGAACATGCTGCATCTGCAGCTCTGGTAGGATGTTCCTGGGAAACTGCCCATAGGAAACTCAGCAGAAGCACAGTTTCCTGGTAGGAATATCCCCTCCAGAACCCATGGCTGCTCTGTAATGTAAACAGAGGCCTCTAACATCTATAGTTACACCTGCACAGTGCTGGGTTCTTGGAGGGCTTTGGAAACCTGCACTATAACTGACGAACTCTGCAAGCCTAAAATTGGAGTCTAAAGAGGTTGTTTTGTGTGTAGCAGGTGGGAGATTGCTACTTTGAAGGCCTCTCCTCATTGTTAAACATTTCAGATGCTAAGTTCCTACAGTTAGGTAAATAAGTACCTCTGCTGAAATCTGATGTTGGGGTGAATGAAATCGGGGCTTTATATCGTGAGTCTGGCTTCTCTCACTCTGTTAATTAGGTTTGAGTCTTTCAGCTGCACTTTGGCGTTGAACTGAGGCGAGCATTTTACAAGTCTTCGGTGATGTTATTCATAGTTCAGTATGTACTGGAAGGGATTTCTGCAATGGCAACAGCTAAGCACAGCTGCCTCCGTTTCTTTTCAAAACCAGCTATTTAAATTGAACTCCACCAGTTACTCTTCAGGATGCAAGTAAAATTCTGAAACAATCTTTAATATCTTTGCCTGAAATCACAGATTTTGAAGGTGTGCTTCTGCCTTTTTGGGTGTCTTGCACATTCTCATTCCTCTCCCCATTTCTACCAATGTCGCTGGGAAATTTGCTGAACTTTATCCAGTTCATTAAACCTGGCCTTGTTTAGGATAATGAGCAGGCCAAGGTTTGCTGCCACACAATATGCTAATGAGTCATCGATTCATAGAATGGTGGGGGATGGAAGGGAGCTCTGGAGATCATTGAGTCCAACCCCCTGCCAGCACAGGAACGTATCCAGGTGGGTCTTGAAGACTCTAGAGAAGCAAGGAGACTCCACACCCTCTCTGGGCAGCCTGTTCCAGGCTCACAGTGAAGAAGTTTTTCCTCATGTTGAGGTGGAACTTCATGGTTTTTTACCTTGCTACCATTACCTCTTGTCCTATCACAGGGCACCACTGAAAAGAGCCTGGCCCCTTCTCCTTGAGGTAGGAGATCCCCTTCAGATATTTGTAAACATTTATAAGATCCTCTTTCAGTCTTCTCCAGGCTAAACAGCCCCGGGGCTCTCAGCTTTTCCTCATCAGAGAGATGTTGCAGGCAGTGCACATAGAGTTTGAGATTGAAACCTCCTTCAAGGCAGTGACACGAGTCGTGTATTGTACAGAATGGAGCAGGAGACCCAAGGTTTGCAAAAGCTTTTCATGTGCAGTTTTAAGTGAACTTTACTATTTCAACATCACTGAGTAGTGGTGAAAGGAGAAATAAAACTGTAATGGGATGGTATGATTTTATTGGCTGAATGTATCTCCTGCTTTCAGTGCATTTCAGGTTTAATGGTACACGATTCTCTAGGTGTAAGAGCGATGGCTTGCGAAGTGCACAGAGCCCATCTTCTGCTGTGCCTTGCCTGGCCTGATCTCAGGGGAGCAGGGTGGGTTTGACAGCCAAAGGTTGTGAAACAAACTTCTGAGTTATGTCAACTTCATGATTTTTAAGGGAAGCTTTACGCCATGAAATTTAGGAAAAGCTGGTAAGAGTGTTGTGATGCAAGGTCTAAAAGTCAATGTAAGAATGTATAGATGGGGCATGTGGACACTGGCACAGTATGAAGTCAAAGCTGCCTGGGCTATATACAGATACTGTAGCTTATTCATGGAAAAAAGACTCAAGCAGTTCGCATCACGTGAACCACACCTGAGTATCTCCACCAGCTTCATCTGGAAGGAAAATTCCTGCCTATCATTACAGCTAATGAAGCACTGATAGACAGAACAGGCACTGGAAGCGGTGACCCCGATGGAGCAGGTGTTGCTGTGCCCACGCGGGTGCTGTCTCTGCAGGAGTAGCCCAAATGCTGATGGTCTGAAGGAGAAGAATCTTGGAAACGGAACTTTTGTATTGAGGAGAGGAAAGAGACAGAAAAGGGCTTGGATTCTGCAGGTAAATCCATGGCAGACCTGAAGATCCAGTCTGGCAGCATACAGATGGAGTGCAAGTGGACAGCTGGGCTCTCTGGGTCTTCTTGGAGATAGTGTGGGGGGGGAACGTGCACTGTGGGCATAACCTTTGGTCTCCAGGCATTCTCCTGTTTCTTATATATGTCTTAAATCCATGAAGTTAAGTCTTAAAACTACTCCAATAACATGCTGTCAATACATTAGCTTGAAGATGATGTAGTTGTCCTAGGAGTACCAGTCCTTAATGTTTAAAAATCAAAACCTCTGGGCTTTGTCACATGATTTTTAAAAGAAAAATAAAATCTGTTGGTATCTGTACTGCTTCAGTGTTAATGTACTGCCCTGAAGTACCGGGTGTTAATGGATATGACCAGAAAAATCTTCTGGAGCACATGTCCAAGCTGTCTTCTCCCAAAACCACCTCCAGCCTTGTCCCTGTCCAGCTGCCTTACTTCCCCCAGCTGTGCCACCTGGGGGCTGCTGCCGGTGTGGATTTAACCTGTGGCCTTCTGATGCTTGCACAGAAATGCCAGCTGCCAACCAAATATTGTTGTGCCTGTCTCGCACGTCTGCTTGGAGATGTCATGTGAGCTGCTGAGCAGTTCCCTCAGCAGCGTAGCAAACTTGCCTGCCTTTTTTTCATCCACAGCAAGAGCCAAGAAATCTTTACCAGCTAACACAGCTTTTGGCCCTGGTGCTGAAGGCAGCAGTCCAGTGGTGCACAGGCCAAATCACTTCAGCTGGAAGGTATTGTGCTGTTGTTTATTTTGGAAGAGCAGATGCAATTTTTTCTTCTGTTCAGGGTTTGGGTGTTGTCACCAATTCCCAGGAATGAAATCTTGCTTTGTGCATGTAAGTGGAAAATATCCATAGGTTTCCATGTGATGGGGAAGCCCATCCAAGCTCCCTCTGTGAACAGAGCTAGTTATAAATGCATTATTGTGTGTTTGGGGTGGGATTTGGCTTGGGTGGAAGTAAAACAAGAGCTGTTTTGTCTGCTAGCAGTGATTGCTGTGACTTTTTCGTTATCGGTGCTATTTCCAGTGGGATTTAAGTTCTCCCCTTGCCTCCCACTGCTGTTGTGTCCTGTGCTTCCTGAGGTAGTTGTCAACTGCTTACAATTTTATCAGAATTGCACAAATTTCTCACACTGGCTACATCCTGCATTTTTGGTTGAAAGTTTTGGTAAAGAGTTATTTCTGAAAGCTTTGAAATTGTACTTGTGGGGTGTGTTTTTCCTGTTGAGGAAGAATTGGTCTTTTCTGTCTTGGAAGAGCAAAGGACTCACCCCAGCATACTAGACTCGGCACTTCTATTTTGGTAAGAAAGCTCACGTGTTCGTATGGATGAATGTCTTACGGAAGTGGTTTTGTTTCTTGCACCTGCTTAGCAAAGATTTCATGGTGTCTGGTGACTGATACTCAGTGGAGACAGTTGCCCGACGTCCAAGAGTGTGGTGAAAGGAGCAGATTGGGGAGTGGGAAAAGCAAAAAGGCCCAAAGGGAAGGAGGAGAGAGAGGTGAGATGGAGGTGGGTGAACATGGACGGGGTTGCCCCCGGAGGTGGTGGAGGCCTCATCCCTGGAGACATACAAGGTCAGGTTGGATGGGGCTCTGAGCAACCTGCTCTAGTTGAGGATGTCCCTGCTCACTGCAGGGAGCTTGGACCAGCTGGCCTTTGGAGGTCTGTTCCACCCCCGAGCATTCTGTAATTCTACCAACTGAAAGGAGGGTGCTGTTT
>VWZY01006330.1:22980-50544 GCA_013399075.1 Chloroceryle aenea
CAGCGACGGGAGTCCGGGGGTGACCGGCCGGGTAGAGGGGCTGTGTTACTGGCACGATGAGAGGCAGGAACGACCCGTGCCTGGCAAAGAAGCCGTTCTTCCCCCTCCGGCAGCTGCACGGAAGAGGGAACTGGGTTCTGCTGGGGCTTGTGCCTCCTCATCACCTAAGTTTCAATTGCGAGCTGCTGCCTGTCATCGTCACTGATAGCGAGGCAATAGAACATCAGAGCGTGGCTGTTCGAGCTCTAAATTGACTTCGAAGAGTTTGCCTTTGCAGGGAGCATCTTAACCCGGCGTGGAAGTTACCAAGGTGTAATAAATGTAGCACTTCGCGGTACCCTCTACAGACAGGCGCTGTGTTTCTGCTGTCACGGGGCATCTCTGTGTGTGCGTGTGGCAGCTCTGATGCTGTAAGTCTGTCGGTTGAAGAGAGTAATACACGTTGTTGCCAAAACAACGGGGAAAAGCTACAAAGTCAGAATCCAGAAAATAACACTCCATTATGTAACGTGCAGTTATAAAAGTTGCCTACAGTTATGTATGAAGTTACAACGTTTCTAAGAAAAGCCAAAAGTAGGTTTGTCTAGTGGCGGCGGTGGTGGTTTTTTTTAAAGGATACATGTCTGGTGAATGCTTCCAGAGATGCTGCAAAAGCGGAACATCCCTTTGGTTTCCTTCCCTATAGTTAAAAGTGGAATCCAGTAGCCATCTGTTGCTCGAGACAGTCAAAAGAGGATGTTGAGGCTCATGCTTTGAACAACCAAAGCATGCGAAGGACAGCCCTTGTGTAGGGAAAAGGTCTAAAATTCAGCTGCTACTAGGAAAAAGTTGTTGTGTGAGGATTCATCCTGTGGCGCTTGGATAGATGGAAAGTAAGGGATTTTTTTCTTCCCTTTTCATCTGCTTACTTATGAAGTTTCCTATTGTTTCATAATCTTGGATTTATTAATTCCAGACTGGTCATTATTGCTGGACAGGCGTTCTGGTGGCTGTAGGAGAAGACAAGGTATTCAGGGTACTTTTAAAGTGACAGCAAAGGTTTGTGGCTTGTAGTTTTATGACACACTCGAAAAGGGGAAAAACACAGGTGGTGTGAACTCTTCAAGGAGAAATTTAAGTGGCTTTTCTTAACATTCTATACTACTGTTTAAATATAGAGTAAGGAATATGCTATTTACACGCTGCTTTTGTTGTATCTGCTGTTTGCGTAGCAGTTATCTTTTGTTAAGGAGGTTTCAAAGGGTGTGTGTGGGTGAGAGGCATTTGGGTAAGGGATGTGTTGAGCAGGATTCTGTGCGGGGTGTGAGTCTGTGCTGGTTGATATGGTGCCACGCAGGCCACTCTATCAACAGTTTGAGAACGACAGCAGCTTGGGAAGCCGCTGCAGTGTGTAGTCCTTTGGGAAGGCAGACGGATTAGCATGTCTAACTCAATTAGCTGCATCTGAATCTCCAAAAGTTTGATGCATTTCCACATTTTGTTTGTGTGCTTGTTGAAAGCCAGGGCCAGAACCGTGAGCTCTGATCTGCAGAGTTGTGCCTTTTGATGTTATTGCTGCTTTCTGTGGTTTCAGTCCAAGTTCCTGTTTGGAGAATGCAAACATTTGCTGGTTTTGGTACCACACTTCAACTGATAATTACAGTGTTGTTAGTGCTTCACTTAGCGTTATATCTGCAGCTTACAAAGAGCCTTTATTCACAGTCCGACGCAGCACTGCCATTGTGTGATGGGGGGAAGGCAGCCTCTGTAGGATTCTTCTCTAAAATAATGCTCCAGCTAATGCAACTGCACATTTGTTGGCTTGGGTTCTCTCTAAAGTAACGGTTCTGTTAAAATGAGCACTTTTAAATCACTTACTGAGTCTGTGGAGCAGCTGGCCCCTGCGCAGCGTGCGAGCGGTTGTGTTACGGTCGTACGCTCAGTGGAAAGTTTGCTTCAGCAGAGGCTCTGCAACTGTGCTCTGCTGAGCGTGCTGCCTTGGCTTCCTCTGCCTCTGGGTTTCTAACCCCTATAAAAGACAGCAAACGCTCTCCTGCCACAGTAAGAAGTGAAGTGAGCACATTTGTCGGCTGTTGTACGCTCCGTGTGTCACTTTTGCAGGCACACTGGTGGGAGAACTGCCATTTTGTAATACCCTTTTTGATGCACAGAATTATCTCCCACTTTTCAGTAACAGCAAATGTCTGCCTTCCTCATTTAAATGGTCATACTAATGCATATATTTTCGTTGCTAAACATTAGTGTTGAGCTTGCTGTTTCCAAGAGCTTATTACGTAACTTTGTCGCCAGACAATTTTAACAGGAGAAAGTTATCTTTCTAAATATAGGTTTCAGGAGGGTCATCATTCATGTCATTACATTTATTCCACTATTACCTCCTAAAATAAATATTTTCAAACTTCCATTAAATTCATTCAATAAATTCATTCCATTAAATACTTCAGTGGAAGTATCATTTTTAAGGTAACTTAGTAGCGTGTTATGGGACATGGATTTGGGGATCAGCTTCTTGAGCCATTTGTTGGGAACCCCCCATTTTACACTTTAAAAAAAGTTCTAAAAATTACACAACAAACCTCTAAATGAAACCAGTATGTGGAGTGGGAAGTTACGATCTGAACTGGGGACATTTCTTTTATATTAGAAAAAAATGTTTGTGATGGCATATTTAAGGGGGCATAATAAAAATACCCAGCAGTTTTAATATCCTCATAAAATTCTGGGGTGTTTCCTACTGTCATGCATCACGTGCAGCCTATTTACATTTGTGCTGAAGGGGAATGTTAACATTTGATGGCAGTTGCAGAGGAGCACTGAACATGGGGATTCATGGTACTCAGCCTGAAGGGAGAGAGCTTGATCAGGGCCATGCCCACCACAGAGACCTGAGCCCTCCAGAGCTGTTGGCACATTCCCTGGCATGGCTTTGGCCCCAGCCAGCCGTGTTGCCCGCGGCAGAGCTGGCAGGGTGGTACCAGCCAGGCTGTTTGGGTGCAGTTACAGTGGTTTTGGGAGACTGCTCAGGACAAGAGCTGTATCCTGGGCTGCTTTATCCCAGGCTGTGTTAAAAAGAGTATGACCAGCAGGTTGAAGGAGGTTCTCTACCCCCTCTGCTCTGCCCTAGGGAGGCTACGTCTGGAGTACTGTGTCCAGTTCTGGGCTCCCCGGTTCAAGAGGGACAGGAAACTACTGGAGAGCCTTCGGTGGAGGGCTACAAAGATGCTGAGGGGACTGGAGCATCTCTGTGCTGAGGGAAGGCTGAGAGGCCTGGGGCTGTTTAGCCTGGAGAAGAGAAGACTGAGAGGGGATCTCATCAATGCTTATCAATATCTAAGGGGCGTGTGTCAAGAGGATGAGGCAAGATTTTTTTTCAGTGGTGCCCAGAGACAGGACAAGGTGCGATGGGCACAAGCTAGAACAGGGGAAGTTCTGTCTGAGCATGAGAAAAAACTTGTTTGTTGTGAGGGTGCCAGAGCCTGGCCCAGGCTGCCCAGAGAGGCTGGGGAGTCTCTAGAGAATGAAACTTTCCAAACGCTCCTGGACACTTCGATCGTGGGCACCCTGCCCTGACTGCCCCTGCTGGAGCAGGGGGATTGGATATGATCTCCAGAGCTGTGATTTTGTGAAGAGCTGTGCTACACTCTGTGGTGGCAGGATCTGAGAGTGTTCTCTGGCTTCTTGTGTTTATTATGTACAAGAGGTCTGAGGAGCTGCCTCCATCGTAATGCTCCGGCTGGGGTCCCCTGCCTTGGTGTGCACTGATGCTGGGAGCTGTAGCCCGGGCTGAGCTGGAATTGTGGCTGCCAGTGGCACCCATGCTGGCTCAGCAGAGCTGCTCAGAACCTTCAACATCCCATAACCCCTGCTCTGGGAACTCCCAGCTCGAATCAGTGAGGCAAGAGGTAGATGAAAGGATTACATTGTACAAACAATGGGCAGAGAAACCTCACCTCAGTCCCATGGTAATGTTTGGGTTATAGGGAGCTGGTTAAGTGAGGAAACAAACTGAGTAACAGAGTCCTATACAACACCCCAAGGCTCAGCAGAACGGACATTAGGAAGGCTTTTTGGTCCTCCCTTCGGACCCAAATGTTTCTCTAAGGCTGTAGGAGTAGAAAGTAGGGAGAACAGGAGCAGGGTCATAGGAGAGCGCAGGGTTTGGAGGCTGACAAGGAGGAGCAGGGGAAATGTAAATGGTGTGGGATGGAGTTGGGCTGTGCTGGGTAGGCTGGATGTGAGGGGAAGCTGGGGAGGGTGATGATCAGGGAGGACAGGGAATGGCCAGCAGTAAAATGAAAGAGCAGTTGAAAGCAGCTAAGGGGATGAAGTTCAATGTAACCTGGGTGTGTGGAAGCACTTTTTCTGGCCTTTATCTGCTCCCTAGAGATGTGGGTTAGGTTCTCCTGGTACTGGATCTGCCCTGTATTGCATTATCTCATTGAACTCATGCTTTTCAAAGTGATCATTAGTGTCCACTTAAATTTTGGCTGGGAAAAAAACATTAGAAATAAAATTTCACTCCCCTGTGTGCTAAATCACGTATAAAATAAGGGAATGGCTGGTTCTCCAGGCTGCTAGCAGCTGCACACACAGAGCTGCCATTCTGCTTGCAGGTGAGAGTGATAGTAACAAAACATTAAAGCTTCTCAGAGATAATTGTGTTCTGCTCCAACGTTCTTAACTATTCCCACTTAAATCTCTCAGATCTTACTGAGATTAGATGCCCAGATACTTTTGAGTCATGTTCCTAAAATAAGTTTTGCAAGTGATAATGAAGAACCACATCCTTTTGCTTGAGGGGAGGGGAAACTGAGGCACAGTTAGCTCACTGAACTCGTGTCACATAGGAAGTCTGCAGTGCTGGTTTGGAAACAATCCTCAGGTTCTGACTCTTGATCTTTAATTAGCATTTCTCCTTACCCAGATTTGTGACTATCGTGGATCCTGAGAGGATTTGTGTAGGCACAAATTGTGTAAGAAATTCCAGGTCAGGGCTGTAACTGCATCACAGAGTGAGAGCTACTGAAAAATGTAGCCTGCAGTGACCACTTGCTTCATCACGTTAGATTTGTTTGTTTCTTTTTACATCTGTATTTACTCAGGGCATGAGCACAGATGTCTCAGCATCAGGCAAAGGGTATGGAATCCATGGCTCCATAAACCTTACCTCTTTTTCCAGCTTTGTGATTTCTCCCGTAGAAAAACCCCCACTCCTATGGGGGGTGATGAGGAGATGTTCATTCTTTTACAGCAGTGGTCCATCTCGCTGTTAGAAAAACAGACTCTACAGGTCCCTACCGACCAAAACTCAGTAGGCTTTGCTCTCGTGCCAGTATTTTGTGGGGGTTTAGCCTTAGCAGTTATCATTCTAGCTACCAGCTGAAAAGAACATCTGATAGCATAGCTCTGCATAGATAGTTTTTTGAGATACTTGCTGAGACTTAGTTTCATGGTGGAGGAAGGATTTTTTAACAGAGCTTAAGCAGAAACTACTAGATCTATATTTCCAGGTTGGTAGGAGAAATGAAGGGGTTATTTGTTTTGTGCACCGTTCCAGTGTGCAGCGACCTGAAGTGGAGCTCTTACCCTGACTTTTCATGCCCTGCACTCCTGCTGTCTTCCCTGGGCATTTTGTCTGTGAGAGAAAAGGAAGCCAAGTGCTTTATGTCTGGTTTAGAGGTTTTTCAGATCAGCAGTAAAACTCCTGGAGTCTTCCTAAGTAATAGGTTTTCTGCTGGGTAGCCAGCAAATTTTTTTTGGCATCACCAGTCTTGGATGTAACGTACTCGTCCCTGGGATAGAAAAATTCAACGTGTACCATCTGTGAGAAGGCTGGCTGGCAGAGAAGATGTGGGCAGTGCAGTACACCTTATAAAAGCAGAATTTCAGTGGAGCTGAAAGCAAACAAATGAACAGAAAACCACCCAAATACCACTTGCTGAACAGCGGGTTGACTCAACTGGAATGAGGGTCCTCTGCCGGCTGTCTCTCCTCCCGGCAGACTGGGTTAACATACTGGACTTCTCCTGCTAAACAAAGTGTTATTTTTCTGTGTCTCTTCGCCTTTTCCCAACCTCCAGTGTTGATTCTTTTCTTTAAAAATAAATTTCATGCCTGTGACTGACCAGGGTTTGCTTTATAAAGCCAATGTCTTTGACAGTGCCAGAACAAAAGGCGAAGGATCCTTTTACTACATAGGCTGCGGTCATTGTGTTCCACATGCAAAAGGTGCTTGAACTCCCATAAAGCAGTGACAGTGCCTACTTACAGGCAGATGAATTATGTAACCTCAAGGCATTTTTGCCTCCTTACAGGCACAGCACAATTCAAATATGCGTCTGTGTTTATTTTCAGTTTTATGGTGTTCTCTTTAAAGAAAGCAGCTGTAAGCCAAGGGTGCAGAGGACAACGGGGAAGAAATGTGCAGGGCTTTCCTGGCTTCTATCAAAGACAGAATTTTTTTCTTTTTTTTTTTTTTACAGAGATAAATGATGGCGAGGGTCACCCAAGCAGCAGCCACCAAACCTTGAAAGGAACCTCAAAATGGGCTACATCACTGGAGAACCTCCTCGAAGATCCAGAAGGAGTGAAACGATTCAGGGTTGCTATATTAATTATGGATGTTTTTATAAACCAAAATTAGAGTTTAAAGTGCAGCTGTGCCAGTGCTCTAAGCACATGGACACACATCCTTCTAGATATGTACCTTGAGCAGAGGTGGCAGAACTGGAGCTGTGGCATTTGCTGAGCTTCTGAGGTCATGCCTTTTGCCCACTGCAGCTTGCTCTCCTTAAGGCACATGGAAGACTTTTGATTGCATCTTTCTAAGTGGATCTATCAGCTGGTGCAAGGAGTAGCAAGTTACTGTTGGATAAACCACAGTCCTTGAGCCAGTGGTTTCTCTTGCCAAGTGTTATTTATCACTGATGTCCAATCCCATGCTCTTTCTCATATGTTGTTCTTACTTAAGCAATGAGTTACCACTAACAGCTCCTGAGCCTGGTAACTCTGCGTGGCTCTTACTCTGCGTAGCAGCAGCTATACTGAAAAGAATTCCCTTTAAGCTTACTACAAAGAGTGGGCTTGTGCAGCTCAAAATGCAGGTTTAAGGCTTAATTAGGTGACGGTGGTGAGTTGGTTTTTCAAGGCTTTCTTGCCACGTTGGCTATAGCAATAGGAGTTACCTACCCAAGTATGGTTTTGCCATACCAAGCACTGATGGAATGTTTCCTGCCAGACTGGTTGGAAAAGCAGTGTAAACTAAAATTACAAGCCACCAGATATTTAGAATTCTTAAAAAAAAAGTTAAAAAAAAAATAATGGTGCTATTTAGTTTTTGTCATTATTTATTCTATATTTTCTAGCACTTGGAAGAGAAAACTGATGATCTCAGAGCTATGAATATTTCAGTCATTATGTTTTGTAAAGAAATTTATTGTACATTTTCCCCCATTTTAAAACATGCTTCACTTTTGGAGGAACGTGCTTTGTTTAAACACTGTCCAGAGAATGAAAATACATCTTCGGCTGTAGTTTACATAAAGTGAATTTATTGCCACTGATAATCATGTTGAGAAATACTTCCATTTGTAGAGATTTTACTCATTAACAAAATCAGAAAGATGCTACATAAGAATCTCAAGTGATCTATGACTCTGACTGAAATAGTTCCTTATGCTCACTTGATAATGAATTCATATACTTTTGGATTTCCCTTTGAGTGATGACTGTAAAATTGCTCAAGTTATTTAAGGGAGACTGAAGAAACTCTTGTTGGTTACTGATGTGCTCTAAGATTAAGCGTAGCTCAACGCTCTCCAGGAATGTGCTCCTGGAATGACTCTATGATTGTTCATTTGTCTCTTGGTAGTGTGCAGAGGCACTAATGCAGTGGTTCTGGTACCCTGGGTTGTGTAAATACTTGCCATGGTAAAGCTGTTGTGGGTAGCTTCTCGTTTCAGTAGCTGCAGTAGGAAGAGAGAAAAGAAATTGAGAAATGGGATCCTAATGTTTGTTTGTTTTTCTTTTCCCTAGGAATTTTTGAAGAAAGAATTTAGTGAAGAAAACGTTTTGTTCTGGCTAGCATGTGAAGAATTTAAGAAAACACAAGGAAAAAAACAGGTATGTTTCCTAAGTAAACTTAGTTTGTCAACAAAGTTTCCATAGCAGAGCTGGAGATACAACGTTGTGGTGAATAACATGCTTCATGTGAGTGCAAATAAATAGATTTGAAGGAACTGCACTGAAATCATGGTGGTGGAATTGTTTGGAAACAAAGCTGGTTCATTTTCAAATCAAAACAAAATGCTGCAATTGACAAGTTTCCCATGTTTTGAAAACTCCAAACTTTTTTTTTGGTTTTGCTTGGGAATAGCAAAAGATTTAATTCAGAGGTAGTGCATCATTTTGCTTGAAAATATAAAGACATTTCATTCAGGACTTTTTTTTTAGAGCAGAGTGGCTATTACATGAAGATGTACACTATTGTAATATTTTAGTGGAACATATAAATAGCAAACAGCACTAACAAAATGGTTTACAATACCAAAAGACAAAGTTTTGCTTTTATCAAATTACAAGTTATAAAACAAGAGAAATTGTGGTTCTATTTAGACTTTTTTGTTTAAATATTTATTCAAATTGATATCCATCTGCTCAGTGTTTTCATGTTCATTAAAGCTATATTTTTCTAGTAGAAAATACTCTACTGGAACCTTTTCAATCAGCCACCTCCAGTAAGTTTTTTTCCACTTCTTGGAACTTGGTCCATGTTTAGATCCACCAGGAATGCAGGATCCACTTTCACATTTAGGCTTTGAAGCCTATAGCATCAGGCCTAAAATACCACATTTTCTTTGCTTGTTTCTGACAAAGTTGTTGGGCTGCTTTTCTGCAAGATACAAGACAGGAAAAGAAATAAAGTAAATGAGATGGGATAAAAGGGAACTCTGCTCAATGCCACTATGATGGCAGCTGGTACAGTAGAGGCCAGGAGTCCTCTTCTCCCCTTGTCTGTAAGGGAATGGTTCAGCTGCAGCCTGTCTGGGTTGCACTGGATGCCACTTCCAGTCTCGGCGAGCGTTGTGCCATCAGTCCTGCTGACCTGGCTCTGCTTCAGCACAAGTTGCAGATCTCACTGGTGTCAGTTTGTGACAAAACATTTCCTCTCTTTTGTCCCCAAATGTCTGTACAGCATCTTGGCTGGTATGTTCCATATGCTGGGCTGGGGATCTCCCTACTCTGTTAAAAGCATTTGCTTTCTGAGCTGGTGGAGCAAAAGCCAGCATCACACTCCACAGCCAAATGGGAAAAACCCTTTGCTTTGTACAGGGCAGACACTCTTCCTTCGTACACCATAGAGTGTCCTTGCCAAGAGATATGTAGTCTTTTCTTGATATCTCTTGGACAGGGATCAAACTGCATTTTAAAATAGAAATGAAAGTGGAAAATCCTTCTGTAAGGTCCCACATTTTGCAATGGGATAATAACTGTGTTTTCCCTGGGTAAATAATTTCCATTTCTTTTGGTATTTAGGATTGTGCTTGCTAGTACAGGACACGGTAAACTGATGTATAGAGATAGTAACAGTGAATTCTTGAATGAATTGTCTAATGGATGGTTGACCAGGTTCCATTTAGCTGAATTATTCAGCACCAGTCATTACACGGTACGGTCGATCTGGAGTCCAGTACTGCTGAAGCTATTCCAGCCAGCTAGCACAGATGTGCTTTAGAATGACACAGATGTACAGTACATTTGTACAGCTACTGCTTATGGATGTCTTTGTTTAGATAATTTACAAAGCTAGGAGGAGCTCTAAAAATAGAAATCTTCCAGTGTTTATGATAGTATGAAGCATGAATTTGTCTTTGGAAAGTGACTCTTGCAGAAATATTTTATCTGTCTAATGCTAGCAAAGTACTCTAAAATCAACTTTTTATTTAATTTATATTCTGCTTCTCAATTAAAATGAGTTTACCACAGAAACTAGTTCATAGGCACTTGGAATTTTGGTCAGATGAAGCTGATTTCAATTTATCCCAGATCAAATGGGATTTCCCCCTCTCACTTCCCCCCCTATATTTAAAGTACAAGGTGAACTTTGCATTGCTTGACATCAGAGTGTTAGTGTGGGGGTGCTTCGTGGTCAGTTTAAACCTGCCCAAAGGTCAGCACGTGGCCAGGGGATTAACTATGCATTGTGCCTAATGTCACTTTCCTCAGTGTCAGCCTGGAGCAACGTTCAGTTCTGTAGAGGCTGGCATGGCATTAGGGTGGTTGGCTCAGTAAATGGGATGTCCTTCCTGGTCTTCAGAGGTAGACACAGGCTCGCTGTGCTCCTGCTTCCTGTCTGTTGCAAGCTGCCTGTGCTGCGTCGGTGCCATTCTAAGAAAATAACCTGGGCCTTTCCTCAAAGCTTATTAAATTGGGTTCAGTTGTTCCTCTAACCACAGTCATGTGGGCTCTGCCTACAAGCTGACATATCAAGCCAACACAGGCAGATCTTGAAAGATGCTGTGCAGATACATCTTCTCTGTCCCCTTCCTCTTGAAGATTACACAGCCAGGGCTGCTGGATGATGGGGCCAGAGGGAGCGCTGGCCAGAAGCAGCCGGGGTCTTGGCTGCTGTGTTGGCTCCAGACTAGTGGTGGAAGCACTTAGTCAGGAGAAGGCAGGAATGGAGTTTGGGCCAGACTGCTCCACAGGTTTGTGTGTGTTTGCCTGTTTGGGTGAACTAATGCAAAATGCCAGTTTTGGGGAGCGGGGGAGGATTGCAGCATCTGCAGAGCCCGGCGGTAAGCAGACTGTGTCACTGTCTGGGCAGGTTTGAGGGGGACTGGGTTCAGCCTGTCTTCTTGCAGCATGGAAGCATAAACTCCTCCCCTCAGCTCATGATACATCTCTGTAGTTTAAAAAAAAAATATCCTTTCTTTATAATTCCTTTAAAATTAAAGTTCAAATAGGAATGTAATTGGTAGCAAAGACTGAGGAAGGAATTAGATCAAGTCCACTTGTAGTGGTGAGCTCTGCTGCCACCCATATGGTCCTCATCTTAGGACAGATTTAATTATTGAAATGGGAGTGGTGGGGATAAGTGGATAAAATTTAACTTTAAATATTTTATTGGAGTTAGTCACATGCTGTTCCATTTGGAACTGTTAATGAAATAAACAACATGGCCGTTGTGCTACTTCCCGAGGTTTAAATGTTGCTTCTCCTCCAGCTGAGCTTCAAAAATAAATTACAGATTGTAATAAGTGCTTCAAAAAAACATCAGGGAATCCTTTAAGCTATTCCTAAAAGCTTCCAAAATGCCCATGTTGAGGAATTTTGCAGAGAACAATTTCAGAACAAAGTATACCTATTCAGGAGTTTCTTCTGCCACTTCCCATATGGAATGTGGCAATGGTTAGGCAGGACTGGGTAATGCTGCACAGCTGCTAACTGCTGGGGCCTTTTCTGAGGAGCATCTGGGACTTCCAATCACCTCATTTGGGAACCACACACGCTTGCGAGCTGAATTTGACCTTAGGAAAGGAAGTGGGAAAAAATGTATCCACTTGAAATAGTGAAGGGGATTTCTGCAGACAGAACTTTGTAGTCCAAATGGGAATTTGGCATAGATGCTGGGGCGAGCACACAGATGTAAGTGAAAAGTGCCAGAAAACCTTTAATAACCACCCGTGAACAAGATCCCAGTTTAAGTGTTGTTTAAATTCCAGAGTGGAGTCCCCTTTGCTGAGGCATTAGTTGCAGGCTGACACAGAACAAAGAATACCACCCACTGAATGGGGAACATCCCCACTGAATGGGGAACATTGCTGCCGCCTCCGCCGGGACCTGGTTCTCCCTTGAATGTCATTTGGGGGAGGCATAAAATACTGGCAGCTTTAACTGTGCTTCCATTAAAAAAAAATATATAATAATTGTAGTTAAGCTGATGCTCTACTACTGAAGTGTAGATGCAGCGTAACAGTTGTTCCATGTGCAGCAGAACCTGTAACTTTTAGCTGGCATTTTCTTATTTCCACATAACTATAAAGTCAGGTCCCTGACATCTCTCCAACAACCACCTCTCCCTACCACAGAGCTTTCACTTCCTTCGTCATTCTTTCCCACAAAATCCAGAGATCCTCCCCATTTCACCAACCTCCCACACACTCCTCTTCCCCACCATGTTGTCTAAAGTTCCTCACAGTACTTTTAGTTGTGTCTTTCCCTTCGAGGCGTCCTCTCTACAGTGTCCAGCTTGCTCTTATGTTCCTTGTGTTGCAGCACCTTGTGTTGTGGCTGAGGTGGAGCTATGTGTGCATTGATGAACCAGCTGCATAGTACATGCTGGCTGGTCGAGTAGAGTAGGCAACTTTTCAGCATATACTGCAGCTTTCTGCTCAGTACACATGCTGCTTTTTCTCTCTCTTTCCTTTCTCTTGCCACTCTTTGCCATTGAATCAGTAGGAGGGTAATTATTTCTCAGTCCTTTGCTCCTCTCTTAAATATGGTTAAAATTGGACAGATGGTTCAAAAGTTGTTTAGGTAGAGCTGACAGTCAGTACAATCACTTATGCTTGCTGGTGTGATAACAGCTAAAGGTACCCTTACAGTGTCTGCATTAGGGCATTCACTTTGCCAGTTACAGCAGTCACACTTCTGATTGATTGGATTAATTGCTCATTTAGAATAGACAGGGCTGGCCCAGTCCTCCCTGATCTGTGAAACTGGAAAGATTGGAAATTGTGAAAGGTAATTGGCTGTGACCTGATGCACCCCACACGTGATGTTCTCCTGATGGGGTGAATAATCTGTTTTAAAAAGGAATACTGGAAAATGTGTGTCCCCTTCAGCAGTGAGAGAGTTAACTCTTTAGGCCTTGCAAATTGTCAAACACATGTAGCTTTCCTTCTAATTATCCCCAAATGTTGATTCTAAGCTGTAAACCATAAAAGAAATTCTGTGACTCTTCATGGGCAAGAGTTTAAATGCTTCCTTCTTCAAGCCCACTTCCCATCAAAGACACAGCCCTTTAGTTGTTGCAGCTCTGGAGAGGTGGTTGCTCATCAGCTGCATAACAGGGAATGCTGACAAGTACTGGTGACTCGGGATCATCCAGTGCCTGCTGCTGCACAGGCCTTGTTTTCAGCGTGCAGAATTCAGATTGCAGCAGGGAAGCTTGCTCCTGCCTGGCTTGGCTCCCCTCTCCCCCACTGGCTTTCTCTTACCTGATCTTCTGGTCAAGGGGGAGCTTGCACTGAATGTCAAGGGACTCATTTACTGCTTAGAAGCTTAAAGAGGCTAGGTGGGGTCAAAATGTTATCCCTGTTCCTGATTTTATTTATAAAGAGAAGACCACTGAAACAGGATTACTGAAATGGGGGCAAACCCTGACAAACTGCTTTATGCGACACACCTACCCTTATTTATCAGCTTCCAAAGGCTCTGGAGAGTCTTATCTTTACCATTAGCCAAAAAAAATATTCATTGAGGTTTTTTTAAATCATGTAGCCAGTGTTGCACATGAGCTGCCCTGAGGTAATAACGTAGCTATGACAAAGCATGTTGTATGACAAGGTGAGCTGTCAGCAGCACGGGCTTAATTTTACCTTGCAGTAAATTTCCACAGTGCTTTTTCCCTCTGGGTTCCTTGTGCCTGCTGGTTATCTGTTAGTAAAAATCATAGAATCATTAGGGTTNAGTCTTCTAAATAATGAAGAGAAGGCCCAGCTGATGATGCTGTGCAGTTTTATGCTGGATTCTCAGATGCAGGCATCACAAGCTGCTGTTTAGCCTAAGTGCAGAGTGCTGGTACCTTCCACTAATGTCAGTGCAGGAGTTGGCCTGCAGAGATGTTTTTCCTTCAGTACAAATGAATGTACACAAATAAGATTATGTATATTTGGTTTGATACTTGTTTTCTTTTTTAATTGAGATTGCTCTGGGTCACTTTGTGAGATTCACATCTTATAACTGAAACACAGTCTCCAACAAAACATTAACAAATACACAAAATATTCCCCCAGCAAACAATTCTTCAAATAAATATGTCCTTTTGCAGATGCAAGAGAAAGCTAAGGAGATTTACATGACTTTCCTGTCCAGTAAAGCTTCCTCCCAAGTCAATGTTGAAGGGCAGTCCCGACTGAATGAGACCATTTTGGAGACACCTCACCCACTCATGTTTCAGAAGCTCCAGGACCAGGTAAAGTTATTTTCTTCAAGAAGTGTTTCTTTACTTTTTTTTTTGTCTGCTTTTAACGGGCTCTGCTTTCTAAGCACAAGCTGGTGTAGGAAAGTTGGGAATCTGCCTACTACTACCTGTGGCATGGATTGAACAGGTAGGCATGGGACTGGGTTGCTTGCATACTGGGGATGTTAATACAGCTGCTCTGAGGATGGATGCACTGTACCCCAGGTTCTTGGCCCCATCTAACTGGGGCCAATTCATTAAAAAACTTGGCACAACGATGCTAATTCCAGTTCAGGACTTTCCTGGAAAGCTGGATGAAGTTTTCTCCTGGGTTCCTCTGCCAGTGGGTTGAGGATCACCCAGCTGACTAACTCTGTGCCTAGGTTTTCCTGTGTACTCAGCTGTGCTGAGTCATTGCTGGTGTTTGTTTCTGCAGTTGCCACTGGTTTCCTTGAGAGCTCAGGATTCTTCACTTTGCTTTGTTTTGGTGTTTATATTGATATGACTATAATGCAGTTTCCTGAAAAGCCTTCTCTAACACACAAGCATTAAAAGAGGAGCTGGTATCTGCTTTGCCTTTTCCTATAAAACTTGGGAGATCTGGTAGAAATTAGGTGACATTTTGCCAGCACATGTTTTGGTGGTAAATTTTCTTGATATTTAGCTTATTTTAAAGCTTAATTTGTGAAGTGAGTCATTCTTGTCTGTGGCTTTCCAGCACTTGCAGTCTGGACTACTTTTAATTCCTGTACCATCCTCAGGGCTACCTGCATTTTCTGTTTGGCTCTGCTCTTTTGTGGAGAAACAGCACACTGGCTGAAATAGTGTTTTCAACACATTTCATATCAGGTGTTGAATATGTTAGCACTGGCTGGGTCAATCAGTTGGTCTGAGGAGCAAAGACTCTGCTGTCTTTCAAGCAGGTTCCAAGACATTACCAGTGGAAATGTCTGAAAATTTCCATCTGATGAAGCAAAGTTTTTCATGAAAGAACTTCTCACTCGGGGGAAAGGAAGTAAAATGTTCTGGTAAATCTAAGCACTGTAGTTCAGGAGGGGTCAGTATGAGAGTGAAGCTGGAGAGACTACTGGAGTTATAGTGGTTTGCAGTTTTACCAATCTGCATGTGCATGAACAGCCAGGGATTAGGAATATCTGACCTGGAAACATGCTAGACCAGTGGTAGAGGAGTCCCACTAGTGTGGGAAGAAAGTCTGTGAACTGTCAGAACTGAATACAGAGCATTTATGTGTTGTTGCAGATTTCCACTCCCTGAAGCTTCTGTTTATTGCTGTTAGATAATAGTTCAGGCAGAGTTATGGTCTTCTCTAGTTTTCAATCCTTATAAAGCTACAAAGAGTGGTATAATTTATTCTCTAAAGAACAGTGTTAACTACTGCTGGCACTGTGTGTGTGAAGGGTAAGAAGGCAGAGCTTGAAAGCCACAGTCTGGTCTATAACATTACTGGTAACTAGCACATCAGTCCTCCAGAGACTACTGCTTTAAAGGGGACTGCTTGTGGGGTGTGGTTTTGTGCTTATAGCTGGCCTTAAACAAATAGTTTGGAGGCAGTTGTTCATGCTGACTGAAGTGGTGCTAGAGTGGTGCACAGAAATATGGAGATTTCAGAATACTTATGGAGTAAATGTTCCAGCTTCATGGAGGCAATGAGAGGAGGGGGGAGAAACAGAGACTTTTGCTTTTGCACGTGATTCTAAAATCTGTCTGTTCTGTGCATTTGGCTGACCAGACCCCATCTCTGGGAGATGCTTTAAATGATACCAGGAACAAGAGGAGTCTAAGTTCTTAACACAGATTTACTATGTCAGTGTTTTCCTTACTATATTTTTTTCCCTTAAGCTAGTTGGGTAAATTTGATACTGTAGTCAGGTGATGCCAGGAGGTGTAATTTGACTTTGCTCAACTGCATTGATTTGGGTCTACATCAAGAGGGTGTTTTGGGATTCTTAGTCTTCCAAAATGTAGCTTTATAAAGCAAGATTTCCACTGTTTTACACATGAACTTAAATATTTAAATATGTAAGCAAACAGTGGTTAGTAAAATGATTCATGCTATTTATTTGCAAGTGGGGGTATTTCAGCAAATGCACAGACAAATTTTGTGTGTTTACCTTTATCTGTGCAGGTTCCATGAGGATGTGAAATGAAAAAGCAGTTTGAGATTATTACTTTATTTTCCTCCTAACGAAAAGTTGCATTCCCTGGTTGTACTGTCAATTAGAAATGAGGCCTGTAAAGATGAAGCTCCAGTTATCCCCATGTGGATTATCCACACATGCAGCTCAGAATCCAGAAATTCATCTTGGAAATTTAGTTACTCTGAGTACCATAAAATGTAATCAGTCATGAAGCATGACTCAGAGAGGCTCCACCAGTGAAATAATAGACAGAGGGTGATGTAGGATTTGGTTTTGCCTCAGCTATAGTTTTGAGGTTTACTTTTTTCTTTCCCCTCTGTTTCAGCACCAAGCAGAATATAGTTCTGACCTTGCCACCTGAACAGATACCAGGCTTCTCTCCCAAGACCTTTTGTTTCCAGAAAACTTGACATGAGTTCTGTCTTTTTTGTCTGAAATGGGTGTAAATAGAAGAAGTTTGAAGTTTCAGTACTTGTGTAAATTATTTGGAGGCTTTTCTTAATTATCCAGTGCTCTGCATGTATAATGAGCTATTCCCTAATGTTGAAGAGTAACTGCTGTCAGAAAAGTGCCTAAAAGGTACCTCCTCTTCTTCAGCTCTGCTTCATCCCCCTGAATATTTTCCAATTCCTGTGCCAGAAGGACACTTTCTGCAGGGCTCAGCTGCTGTGGGAGGAGACTGGGTCATGGCCTGGCTTGTCCACACACAGAGTGATCTGGTCATTAGCTGTAAAATCCTACCTAGTGACTATGGATGTGACCTCCCACCTTCAATTTGGTTTGAAAAATTGTTTCAGTCTGCTTTCCAGAGTTGGATGTTGTGAAGACCATCATCTGATTCTTAATCTAATTCAGGCATTCTTGCAAATCAGAGAGCATGGAACTTACAGTATTGTTTGCTGTGTGCAGCCCCTCTCGAGTTTGAAATGTATTGTAATGTCATGCTTTTTAGTAATGCTCTGGTACTATGAGAACAAAAATGCATTAGAATTCATATACTGTCCTCATTTAAAATCTAGTTTTACTTAGGTCATTGTTTTTGTGGTTTGTTTTTTTTTCCCCTCTTACCAGATATTCAATCTCATGAAATACGACAGCTACAGCCGCTTCTTAAAGTCAGACATATTCCTAAACCTTAAGAAGGCTGAGGAGCAAGAGGAGAATTCACCAGAGGCTCAGACTGCAGCCAAAAGAGCATCGAGAATTTACAACACATGATACAAGGCATCTCTTCAGGAGAGGCAATACGATAACTGAATTACACTCAGGAACAGTCTAAGTTTATAGCAGTTGCATTTAGGGCTTAAAAAGCTCAAAACCTTTCTAGAAGATACTTAACTTCTTAATTGCTTGACTGACTAACTGGTTTTGCATGACAGCTAATAACCAAGCACCCATGGAAAGACTGTTTCCTAGCTAAACGGCCGAGGTATTCCTCCATAGCATGAATTGCATTTCATATTTCACAAGTTAAAATGCTTTCAGTTTTTGTATTTTCTTTCATGAGACATCATGATGATGAGGAATGGGAGACAGGGTAGCTGATTTTTTTTGTTGGTTTTTGTTTTGGTTTGGGTTTTTTTTTTGCTTTGTAGTTTTCATTTCTGACCAGCTTTTACACCCTGAATTGCTGGGGGAAGCTATTGAGGAATACATTTCACATTACTTGGTGTTTGAGTCATTCACATCAAACTCAGTCATGGAGGGACACCATCTTTCAGGGTTAAGCTCAATGGAATCCAGTCCCTTCCTGTGTCACTTTGTTCTTTCAAGGTGATACCTCTTGTGCTTTGCCTTTACTGTCGAATCAAAACATTTCTGTAGTCATGATTTTCATTTCTGTATTTCTTGAATTTCCTCTCTTTTATTTTGCAGTAGACAATCACCTTCTTCAGAGGATGTAATAACCTGTATTCCCTTGGGAACAAAAGCTCTAAGATAAGAGAGAATCTTTGAAGAACTTCTAACAGCCATTAGGAAACTTTGATAATATCCCTCTCTGGGCCCATAAATTCCAGCAAAGCTTGACAGGGGCATGTTCTGCACATCAGTACAACATCAGCATCAGATGCATCTGGTCTTTCCTAGGTCTCCTGAGCAATCCTGCTCTGTTGGGTGAGAATAATTTGATAAAGCACCAACCAGCAAAGTCTGTCTTTATTAAAATCTTTCTAGTGAAATCACCCTGCCTAATTTTGTTCACCCCAGAGAAGTATTCCATGATTTTCTAGCTGTAACTTTCCGTAGCAGCATTGGAACGGGGGGTTGACATTCCTGTTTAGCCATTCTCACATCAAGCTTGAGAGGAAGGGGAATTTATTTCTGTGCAAAGCAGTCAAAGATGAACTGTTGGGGTGGTAAAGGAAGATGCTCCCAATGTGCCTTCCACCTTGTCCTGGGACTATGTCAGAGCTGCAAAGCTCCTTTGGGCATACAGGTTTTCATGTGTTTCTGTATTTTTGAATTAATTCACTGCAGTGTTACTCAATTGCAGTTTAAGCTGGGAAAGTGTATTAGCTCCATGCTTTATTTACAAGCTTCACAGTGTGTAGTCTTGCTGTTTCACATTCTCTTATTATTAACTTTTGTAATTTTTGCACTGCTTTTCTTGACCCTCTGTTCATGTGCTGCCTAATCTAAATGCACAGTTAGCTTTTGATCATTTTATAGTACTTTTTTTTTGTCAGAAAGGCCAGATATGTTTTATACATTACTGTTGATATCAACATTTTTAAACATTTTAAATTTAAGTCTAGAGTGTAATTTTTGAAGATGCAAACTCACTTGGTAGACTTGATTATTTCTTTTAACTCTGAGCCACTCTTGCAGGTAATGTGTAAAGAAGAATGTTTCTGTGGGCTCTTCCCTAGTTAGATGTAAGAGCAGGAATGGGGTTCTGATTCTTCCCCCAAAGCTAAATGGGCTGTTCATTTTTGGAAAATCAAGAGGAGGTCAGTGCCTCTGTATGCGTGTTTTAAGATGTAATTCTCAAGCACTGAGTTCATTTTCCTTTTATGCTCTCAAAAGATTCAATAGTGGAGTCGTAATCTTGCTGCAGGCACTTTCAGTGGTATTTGACCTCATGCTTAAGTTGTATTTCAATGTTTTGCTAAATAGGAATGAAGTAAATGTGCATGAATCTTTTTGTTGTGATGGGGCCTAGGATGGGACCATCCAGTTCTGGACTTGCCAACTATTTGTAATCTCAGGATTACCTCTTTTAAAAACATCACTGTAGTAATGAACTCTTAACACCTGCCACAGCAGGGGATGGAACTTCTGGTACCATTGAAATCCTTGGGAGCGGGCAGGTTAAACACATTTAGGAGTTGGGATTTGTCCTTTCCCAGTAATTGCAGCAGCAGTCTTAGTGATGGGGACCTTCAGGGGGAAAACACAGAATGAGCTCTTACCACATTCATCACATGGATGCACAGTAGATTCATTTTTAATCATATTGATTTTAAAAATGCATGAGTAAGGGAGAAGAGTCTTTGACTATCGTGTTTTAAAATAATAATAATCATAATAATAATAGATAAACCCAGGAGCTGTATGAGCAATGGTAGGGCATTAAAGAGAGAGAAAATACTCGTTTGAAGCTGCTTATAAACAACATTTTCCTTGTCAATATGCTCCCTACCAGGTACTGTCTTATTTGCTTGTTAAGAGCAAATGTCCCGTTGGAGTAGACACAAAGGTGCTTTACACTACTACCAACCAAAGTTACTCAAATGGAAATGTATTTGTTAACAGCATCTCAATGCTTGTGATGTTTATTTCAATACCTGGGGTGTTTCTAAGATAGTATACATAAATCCTCAAAATTCTGCATCTTTGCATTGCTGCTCTCTTGCCTCAGCAGTAAAAAGTTCATTGCCCTGTTGGCTTCTTAATTATGGGGTTCTGGTTTTGGTTCATTTTTTAGAAGAAAACCATCAAGTAAACTCACAAGGTACAGTAATCAAAGGTTTTGTTGCTATCCATTAGATGATCTGTACTTACCCAGTAAAAAAGCAATCAAATTAAAACCGTGCAAGCAGATGTCTGTAATTGCAGCATGTATATATGTGGAGAAGGTTATTTTGCTTCTGTTGATGTTATCACTCATCAAGCGTGCTTTGTGAAATACGTGACATTTTCTCTATGTGGCATAGAAAAAAAATTGCACAGACAGAAGATTTTAGTAAATCCTGCATTCCAGGAACAGCTGTAAACATTGCATTGATCCTCGGGCTGTAACTGGGTACTCAGAGTTGCTGTATGTAGAGGTTAAAGATAGGATCTACTCCTTTTCATAGAACTTACACTGAAGGCATGAGCACAAAAAGCAAGCAAGAGAAGTTCCATGCCTGACTGCATGCCTTAAACTCTGCCCTGTTGTGTGTTTCTCAGCTAAGAATTAAAACATTCTACAAATACACCAAATCCGTGTGCTGCCAGTTGTTTTATATTTTGGACACAGTTTGGGCCAAGATCACTTCATATCCTGTAATTGTCCTGTTTTCTGCTTTCAGGCCCTGTTAACACAGTTGCTTACATTCCAGCATGGTCTGTTTTTCTCTTGGAAGATGGGGTGACATCGTGGGTTTCCCTTCCGAGTGAGCAGTTGCCTAAACAAATTGGAGAAAGTTACTTGAAGAGCTCAGGATGCACCTTGTACCTTCTTCATCTCCTCCTGTTTCTTTGTTCCCATTGCATTTCTTCCCTTGCTCTTGCTCTGAGTTACCCGTCGATCTGGAGAAGGAGGGTTTGAAAAACCATAGGGAGAGAGAGAAATAGGTTTAATTATCCAGGTCTGAATAACAGTTTGGAATTTGCTTACATTTTTACTGAAGATTCAGATTCATTTTGAGTGGGTAGCACTTGCATCTGGGTTAAAAACTAGTTAAGTCTGTGATGGAGAGAGAGATTCTGAATCATTCTCTGTGGTTCAAAGCTGAAAAGGGATATATTCCCCCTTTTATAAATTGTTTGTTTATAACTTTTTTCATCCTAAAACAGAGCAGCAAGTCTTACAGAGTCCCCACGTTTTGCCAGACGTTTGCCCCTGACACACCAGAATGACTGTGTACGTGATAGAGTTCCTTTCCCTGTCCCAGAGGCAGTCCCTCTTGTTCTAAATCCAACACTGCTGATGTCTGAGAGCTTCGAGGGCTCTTTTGGCAGAGCCACAGTCAAAAGCAAGCTGCGGGGCACCCTTTGTCCCAAGGATCTGTCTAACTTCACTGCGCTGCCCTACGAGCGCTCCGCAGCCGCTGCATGGCTGCTGATCACTCCAGTTTTTTGAGTGCTTTCCAAACTGTACTGGAATTAAGTGAGAGATGCTTTTCATCAGTGCTATTACATCTTTGCCGATCTGCTTGGCAAATCCATTTCAGTCAGAAGTTAAACATCACCCAGTACTAAGGGGGTTGAGATGGTGGGGGTAGAAAGAAGTAAAGGCAACGTGGTTGCTCTCCGGATAAATGCAACGATAGCCAAATTTACCAGCACCCTCTCCTGGTTCTTGGCAGAATAACTCGTAGGGATATTGATGGTACAGCAAGGCTGCAAATACAGGAAGGTCACAGCTGCTCGTTTCCTCGAACAGAATGGACTTGGTGAACTTTCTGTAGGCAATAAATGCAGCTAATTAAAATACTGCACTGAAATACTAAAATGGCTGGGTTTCGTTCAAGGCAGCTGGTGTCACTTTGAGCAAAACTTGAGGGGCTCACTGTGTGTGAGAAAACTGATTAAAACAGCTTTGAAAGCTGGCATTGTAGCACAGACAATGCTCTCGACCTCCTGAGCATACTTCATGCTACAAAGCAGCTTCAGCAAAGTTGTCCCTTCCCCCTCTGCTGTTCCTGCCGTGGGCTGTGCTCATTTGAATCGCTCAAAGACGGGACGTTTCCGAAGGGAAACAGTGACCAGCATGCTGAGTATTGTAGCCCAGATTCTGTTACGTGATTCTTTCTATCAGACTGTTCTCTTGCTTAAGCTTTTCCCGAGGTAATGTACCTAGAGTCAGAAAGCATTGCCTGTCTGTTTTCCTGTGTTACTCGTGAGCTGCCTTTCGCTTAACGCACAAATGTGCAATCCAGGAAAAAAGGTTGTCTGAGAAGAGCAGCACTGCATGGCTGGGTACAGGGAAGGGAGAACATTACCTGCCGTTTGAGGTCTCAGGCAACACTGAAATTGCCATTCCTGACCCCGTGTGAGAAATGCACAGGGGGCTTTTTGCTTTCTTTGCAATATAAATTTCATCAGAGCCTGGCTGGCTGTTTCCATACTGGAGCGCAGCTGCAGCAGCCCCTGGGCGTGTGTTTCTGCTGAAGGAATCCCACGTTTGTCTGCGAGCTGGTCTGCCTGGCCAGATCCCTCAGCCCAGAGCAATCGTGGTGGTCAACAGGGCTTCAGCAGATGAGGTGCCAGGGTGCAGTCAGCTGGCAGGAGCAGAGTTAAAGTTGTATCAGCATTAACGAATGTGGTTTCCGTTTTCATCAGGCCTATCTCAGCTGCCCCTGGGTTACAACTGCTTGTGAGCATTTGATTAGATAGATTTTGAGTGTTTTTTCCATGTCATTAATAAGATGAGGTGGCAACTTGAAATGTTTGAACAAGTTATGCTTACAATTGCAGTGCTAAAGCTTTCCCATTGTTACCAAAAATATACTAACTTGGAGGCAAGTTAAAACCTTTTAAGGTTCTTTTTCAAGCTACAGTCCGGAGGAACAGCCTAGCATAAATCTTTCTCAGTTCCTGTTCTGTATTTTCTGACATTGTAATTTTTCCATGGTTTAAATACTAGGTTTGGACACTCTTGCACATCTGCAGTACACACAACATGAAAATGTCCCTTTTGCGTACCTGAAATGCCACAGAGATGGACTGGGCAGCAAAGAGTGTAGAGGACGAGCTCAATGCTCCTCTTTTACTCCAGAAATTGGGACTGAATGAAGCAAAACCGCAAGAACTGAAGGACAAAAGGCAGCACTGCTACAGATGTCACAGAGACAGAGTACTCAGTACTGACCACATCGCAGGGGAATAGCTTTGGTTTTTCCTGCAGGATCAAGTCACTCCCCACATGAATGGGAAATCCATTTCTGCTGCTTTTCTTGCAGTGTTCTGTTAGCCACTGTTAAAAAATCAGGATTCTCAACATCCTGACCAGGCTACTTGGCAAACCCACAGGCCTAGAGAATACCCCTTGCATTAAAATGACAAGCTCCCATGTAATGAAGATAATCAGGCACACAGAACACCTCTGACTGCTGCTCACTCCACGACTTTGACACCATTTCTCATTATGGAAGTATGAAATGACCAAGGTTTTTTTAGAGTCAAGCTTTCATCCTGAAGCCAGCTGAGTATGGGCTGTGTTTGATCCTTTCATCCCTTTTCCCCACCCACTTCCTTTTCTACTGCGGAGAAATAAGTGAACTCTTTGTGATCTCTGCTTTCGGGAGGTTTCATCTCCCAAGCTGCTTAATAGATTATCAGCAGAGTCCCAGCTAGCAGATGGCTGGGAGTGACAGTGGTGCTGCAAAGAATTAAGTAAATTATTTCCATCTCAGGATTGGTCTCATTCACTACGTTATGTAGCTTTTAAGCATTTTCAATCCACTCGGATGAATATTTGCATATCATTTATGGAACATGAACAAAATCTCTCTGAACCAAAATTTCCAGCCTCAAGGCGACTTGTTATTTTTGGAGTCATCATCAGGCCTTGGGCAAAGACTTAAGGGAAATCTTATCCTCTGTAGTTGGGCCAATAACAGTGTAAACTTAAAGATGAACTGTCTTTTTCTGAGCTCAAGATTAGGCAATGAACCAACCTCTCACTTAAGCCACTAGCAGCAGTCAGAAGAACTAGTGAGCGTGGCATTTCTTTTTGGTAATTGTTTGTGTTTGTTATTTTGACTTGCTCTGGTTTGCTAAAAAAATCCCTTTCATGTGCAAGTGTGGAATGTTATGTGAAAGGAGAGCTGCCAAAACCTGAATCAGTCTTTTTTTTTTCTTTTTCTTTGACTTTCATTTCCCCCCGCACTTCAGAAGAGAGGCTACAAGTTAGAAAAACAGAACTTGGAAGTGATGAGTTTTTTCAGGGCTCAGCATTTTTAGAAAGGGATGTCCAAGGATGCAACTGACCCCTGGCCAGACCCGCAGCAGGAGGTGTGAAGGGAAAGCCACCCAGCTGAGTGCTGCCAAGAGTAAGCCTGTGTTCAAAGGTATGCTGTTAAGGTTCAGCTGTCCTTGTCTTCATAACTGGTGTCCCAGCAAAGCTCTCAAATGGGACAGGAAAAGTGG
Source organism: Chloroceryle aenea (assembly GCA_013399075.1). Taxonomy (NCBI): domain Eukaryota; kingdom Metazoa; phylum Chordata; class Aves; order Coraciiformes; family Cerylidae; genus Chloroceryle; species Chloroceryle aenea. Next base: position 47,626 of record VWZY01006330.1, read on the forward strand.
GGGAAGTCAGCCTTCATGCAAAAAGACCTTCCTGGTGTGCTAAATAAAACTGAGATAGACCAAGCTGTGGCCAAAGGGGTGTAAATGAAGAAAAAAGGGCGTTAGTTTGCATTCAGCCTGGTCTGGGGTTTGGTCCACCTGAAATGATTGAAGTGGGAACAAGACTGTTGGAGCCAGGTAGCTGTAGCTGTGCTGTGAAAACCATCATTCACTTCACCATCATTTCTTAGTTTGTCTATGGGTGAGCTCAGCTGGGAACTAAGGTCTCCAGAAGCATGATGTGGTTATGTTCAGCCAGCTTTCATTTTGCTTATGTGGCAGCAATCTCATATTAAGCAGCATTTTGCTTCAAGGCACGTCTTGCTTCACCAGGTTGGGAGATTTATGAGCATCTGGACTACAGCAGAATGAATCACCCACTTCCAAAAGGACATACAGTCCTCACACACACCCTCTCTTCATGCTTTGTGGTCTTCACCCTGCTCCCTCACACCTCCAGTTTTCCGTAGGTATAACCCACGCCTGAGAATTTACTTTTATTTTGCCTTCTAAGATTATAAATATAAATAATTAAGATGGTGGTTGTACCTCTGGAAGGCTGATTGATCACACACTCTCTTATCATTAGCATCCTATTAAAATCACCATCTTTCATCACAGGCTAAATTCAGTGATGGGAAAAAGAAGTAATTTTTACTGAGTTTCTCAAAATAAAAAAGGAAAATCATGGCTCACAGTAATGTGAGCATCCCAGTTTTCCATTGAAAAGTCTATTAACTTGTTGCAACACGTAACCTGTTCTATAATTATGTATTTCTTCCCTAACATTTAGATGTACTATACAGTTCTGGTGCCTTCATGCACTTCTGCAGTAGCCAGCAGTGGGAATTTTACTAGTCATTACCAGGCTCGCAGAACAGGCACATGGCAACATGACGTGTGAGTAGGGGCATGTAGTAGAAAGTTACTAAAACCTTTACAGGGTAGGACCATTTTTTCTGTTTTTCAATACACAGAAGCCATAGAGAAACCTCTTTTTTACAAAACAGTGGCTCCCTTAGCTCATTGAATCTGTACATTCCAAGCTGGGCAGTGCTGAACTTGAATCAGCCCTGAGAAAAATCATGGTGAAAGAGAAAGGGCACCCAGCAGAGCTGCTGTCCAAGCCTGCTCCTCAGACAGAGGCACTGTCAAATGGGACTCTGGTCGACTTCCAGCTTCCCATTACAGAACAAGACAAACACTGTCTTAAGAAGTGGAAGATACTGGTCAGAGCTTCAACAACGCGGGAGGCTTCGCGGAATCCACGTGAGTCATTGCTTGTGCTGGTGAGCTCCTTGGGAATTGCAGCAGTGAGAATGGGGCAGCCACTTGGGGCTGGTAAAGTGACTGTTGCCTTGAGAAGAGATAATTTTTTAAAGGAAGAGAAGATTTTGCTTCTGGTTTGTGTTTTTTTTTTTGTTTGTTTGTCTTGTTTTATTTCTTGCTGACAAGACTAGAAACCAAGGTTTCTCCTGAGGGGAGACCTTATCGTGCTCTACAACTACTTGAAAGAAGGTTGTAGAGAGGTTGGTGTTGGTCTCTTCTCACAATTCACAACTGATAGCACAAGAGGAAATGCATCATGTTGTGCCAGGGGTTGGACATTAGTAAAAACTTCTCTACCGAAAGGGTAATCAGAGACTGGAACAGGCTGCCCAAAGAATCTCCATCCCTGGATGTATTTAAAGGCCATCTAGATATGGTGCTCAAGAATAGGGTGTAGTAGTGGCCCTGGTAGAGTAGATAATGCTTGAACTTGGTGATCTAAAGATGTTTTCAACCATCATGATTCTGTGTTACCTGCTGGGATTGTACTGATATAGGTGGAGCTACGACAACAGTACATTTGGCTATGCCTTACGGTGAATCATCTTTAGTCTGGAGAAAAGGAGGCTCAGGAGAGACCTTCTTGCTCTCTAAAACCCCTGAAAGGAGGCTGTAGCCAAGTGAGGGTTGGTCTCTTCTCCCACATAACAAGTGATAAGACAAGAAGACATGGGCTCAAGTTGCACCAGGGGAGGCTTAGGTTGGACATGAAGAAAAACTTCATTGAAAGGGTTGTCAAGCTCTGGAACAGGCTGCCCAGGGCAGTGGTGGAGTCACCATCCCTGGAGATATTTAAAAGGCGTGTAGATGAGGTGATTAGATTCTAAAAGGTGATATGATTCTAAAAATTATTTCAGCCTGGACATGCCACAGGTTGGCACTGCCCTGGCTACATTTGCTAGGTGTGCTTTCCATGCGTGTTCCACCAAGGCTGAAATCCCATTTATTTCTACAGCTAACAGCACTAATTTAAAAGTGATATAATCAGGTGGCAGCTTTTGCATCTGCTGCAGGTTTCATTAAATTAACACCATTAATAGATTTACATTTTGTGGAGCTGTCTTAGACGCCTGTTTGAACTGACAGAAGCCAGAGACAAGATCTCCACCATTACATTAACACTGGGATTTTCAGACTTCAACAGTACCTAAAATTGCAGCTGGAGCCAGGGAGGGATTGTGTTAAATGCCCTCCTTCCTCTGCTCTAGGACATAAGGTTGGGTCTTTCATATGTCCATCTTTTATAGTTCACATCTTGAAAAACTCAGCCAAGATCATGGTAGGAGGGTGACACTGACTGTTTATCAGTGGAAAAGAAAAAAAACAAAAAAAAACAGAAAACATAATGAGTTTTAAATATACCACCATCAGCTTTCAGTGACGACACCTCCTCTGCACCAGAATGGGATAACTCTTGCCCTCTCAACAAGTGGACAAGTTCATTATGAGCCAGTAATGTTCCCTTGTAGTCAGGGAGGCCAATGGTAGCCTGGGGTGCACTAAGAAGAGTGTGACCAGCAGGTTGAAGGAGGTTCTCCACACACTCTGCTC
>VWZY01006332.1:6793-49285 GCA_013399075.1 Chloroceryle aenea
GGTCAGCTCTCCTGGCCGGGCTCCCTCCCTGCCTCTTGTGCTCCTGCTGGTTGGCAGAGCACGGGAAACGGACAAGTCCTTAAGTTAGGATAAGCTCTCCTTAGCAACAACTAAAGCATCAGCGCGTTACCAACATCATTCTCATCCTAAACCAAACCACCGCACTGTACCAGCTCCTCGGGAGAAAATTACCTCTATCCCAGTGAAAACCAGGACACCCTTTTCCTGCTTTGCAGTTCGTGCAATTTAAACCCTCCCACCCAGCTGCAGTAGACAGAGTTAGGGCAGTTGGTGGCTGTTCCTGGCAGTGTTATGGTGGCACACGGGGGTATGAAACACTTGCACGCCGTGCAGGTCAGGACTGGTTTTGGGTGGAAGGCAAACAAAAATTGTACTTTATACATCAAACAGGCCCTGTCTTTGCTACCAACTCTTTTGGTGGAATTTGGCTGAGCGATTTTCTGTTATTTAGCATGTCAGAGTGCAGGCTGGAATTGATATCTCTTCTCCCTGCCTAACCACGGTGAGGGAGGGCCACACTTCCAGGAGGGCCATTTAGCCCATTCATGTCAGATGGATGGATTAGGGTGAGACGTGTCTTGCACTGAAATCCTTTGAAAATCCAGAGATCCTGTTGCTAGTGCTGGCCTTCAGACATGAATACAGCTCAGCAAGGTTTGGATTCTGCACTGCTGCTTCCAGAGCTTATGCTGCCTGAAGGCTGAAATGAAGCTGTCATTGAAGGAGCCCACCAGGTTAGGTGACTGCATATCCCTGCTCCTGAAGTATGACACAATTTAAAATCAAAGTTGATACTTTTGAAGGGCCCAGGATTTTGCCAACTCTGTGTCAGGCTGCAAGCAGCTAACATTTTCACCTTTGTCAAACTACATTTAATGCATCTGGGAAAACAGGCAATCTGATAATGTATTGCTACTATTGACTTAAAGAAGAAGCAGGAGGCGTGCTCTCCTCACATCCATCTCCTGGGGAACTCAATATTTGACTACAAAAGCCAGGAGTTTTTTTATCCAGGCACACTTGATTTTCGAGGTGATCTGCAGAGCACTCTCCTTGCTGTACCTTGCTCTCCTCCAGCTTCAGTGCCTTTTGGTGTGTGCTCTTCCGTGCTGCGCGTGGGCCGGTGAGCTGGTCACTGCCTCACTAAGGCATCGGTAGCTGTGGACCCAGTTGCCTGAATGCCACATTCTGTCCCCTCTGTGTTATCCCAGGGGCACGTGTTCCTGCCAGGACCTCGGACAGCAGCTCTCAGACCCCTGGGGCTTCCCTGGTGTGACAGCCACTTAGCTACCGAGTGGACACTGGTGGCTCTCCTGCTCTGTAGCTCAGATTTCACCCGAAAGATTCAGGAAATAAATAATGGCCTGACGTGAAATTTAATGAGAAAAAGTATTAGTCTAAAACTGAAGTGATCTGAGCCTGCAAGCATTTTTTTGTTATGGATCTATTTTTTAATGGGTATTTTTTTAATGGAGTACAACGCTGTTGCTCCCAGTCACGAAGCAGTAACGTGTGGCAAGGGCTCTGACAGTACAGAAGCCCTTTGTAAGCGTTTCCCTGAGAGCTGTTATCTGAGGAAAAAACTCCAAGCCAGCATGAATAAATAATGAGCTGCTAAGTTTGTCCAGCAATACCTGCTCTGCAGTAAAGCAACCTTAGGTGATCAGCTGGAAACCAGTGGCCCCTCAAGAGCGTGTTGATGCCCGGAGCAGAGTCATAATTGTTTCTTCTGCTGTGCTACTTTAAGTACACAACTGCTAAAAGCAACAATAAGAACTAAAGGCAGCACTAATAAATGAGAGTGAAATGTGGCGTAGGCAGCACAGGAGTCAGACTTGTGTGTGCTGGTGCCAGAACCAGCTGCACTGTGGTGCTGCTGCAGTGAGAGGCAACTGTGGAGAGCTGAGCCCGGCTGCTGGGGAGAGGACTGTACCAGCACGAGCAGCAGCCAGCACAGAGCTGTGAACTGTAACCAAAGCCGAATTTCCTTCCTAAAAACTGCTGCTTTTCAAGCATCCTTCTGCCTTTTGTGGCACATAGGCATTTTTAGTCAAAGTTCTGACAAATCTTATGTTAGGATCTCCACCAGCTGAGAGAGCGAGGTGCTGTTTGAGGAATTTTTACTAGCACATAGTTATCTTGTGAGAGCCTGCTTCTCTGGATGGGGGACTCTGGCAGCCGAGGACTACTGGCTGAGCTGGTGATGGTGGGTGAGCAAGTCAGATTCCCTCTCTGTGTCCTTCTTGCTTCCCGAGCCTTTTATCCATCACGTCATTTCACAGCTACTCAGCACTGGCTCCTGGGAGCCAGCAGTCACTTGCCCTGTGTTTGTGTTGAGCATAATGAGAGGCTGTAGTTGCTTGGACCTTAAGGTTCATCGCAAAGCCATTAATAAACCCCAAGTTCATCAGTCTGCTTTGGACATCAGCTCTGTCACTATCATTTCTGAACGAGCAGTCAGGGCATCCCACTGGCTGACTCTTCCCAATGACTTGCTAATGCAATGCAGTAGTTGAGCACATTTCCAATTAAATGCAGCTACTTTATAAAACAATGTTTGAGTTGCTGGCCTAAATTACTCCTTAATTAGGTCATTTTTTCCTAATTGATTAAAAATAGGATTTCAAATTAAAACAGAGAGATTGAGTAACATCACACAAATGATATTATTCAAATCTGAAAGGAAAAAAAAATCATCAAAAAGGAAGGGACCATTATATTGAATTGCAGATCAGCTGTAGATAAGACATTTGGGATTGTTCCCTAGAAAATCTATTCTTTTCCATCTTTGAAATTAGGGCAAGAATGCAATCAAATAAAAAAAGTTTAAAGCCCAGAAGAAAAAAAATCTATTACAAGGCAGCCGATCAAATACAAAATTATTATTACTTATAGTTTGTAGTGTGGTAGTACCTGGAGACACAGGCTAAGACCACGGGTGCTGTGCAGAGACAGATGAGCCCTGCCCCAGAGAACTTGCAGCTGAAGTCAACAAGCCAGGTGATGGGACAAAAACCAGAGACCGAGCCTGCGAGAAAAGTCGAAGGTAGCACAAGAAAGAGAACTAAGAAAACAAGAGAGAGAACTAACAAGAAAGAGAACTAAGAGGCCCATTGGGCCTCTTCCATCTCCGAAAGGCCACAGCTGCTGTGGCTGCCAAAAAGAGCACAGAAATGTAGTGAGGGAAACACTCTAAATCCTTATTCTAAATTAAACACTGTATCTCCTGATCTGCAGTTAACTTCCCTTCCTGTCACTGTCATCAATAACTAGAGCAACAAAGAAAGCTCAGCTTTCTGATGAGGCTGAAGAGCCAACTTGCAGGGTGGCTGGGTGCTTGCTTTGGTGAAAGGAAACAGCCAGACTGACTGGAATAGGTGAAACCAGACACAGCCACTGATTTCTGTAACCCTGGGCAGTGTAGGGCTATCAGTGTTAAAGGGTATTGACTTTGGTGAAGATCTGTCAGAGAGCTGATCCTCTGGCTTCGCTACTGCCACCCCGATTTCTCTGAGCTGAGAAACCAGTCCCTGATTTAAGTTCCTCTGGATCAGTTTAGACAGCGTGTCACTGCATCATTTCCTCGGCAGAGCACAAATGCAAACTGCGTGCTTCTGGTTTTCTTCTCTTCCAAACAGCTCTCTCCTGGCTCTGTCTTCAGTTAGTATCCAGGACAGCACCTATGGAGGCTGCCTGTTTTCATGTCTGCATTAACACTCCATCTCTGCTGCACGCACGGTTCGGCTGCAGTCTCAAACTGTGTGTCAAAAATGGGCATCCATCTGTTGCTGTTATCTTTAACTACTATCGTCTGTTAGATCTGGCTGCTTAATCTCCTTTTGCCACCTAAATGATGTCTGGCACCGCTCTGGAAAACTTGCTGCTGTTATTTTTAGCTGGACACGCGAAGCCCACGAATGCAGGCAGCAGTGTTCCAGTAGAATGGAACGTGCTGCAGAAGCACTTCTGCTCGCCTTGGGTAAATGCACCCGTGCACCCCGTCTGCCAAGGCAGCAGCTCTGCTGGCTCAGACCACAGCTCCTTCCCACACAAGTCCTCGACCCCAGGCAGAGCAGAGAGTAAGGGTAGAGCAAGTGTACAGCAGTGTCCTTGCAGCTTCTGGTCACCCACGTCGTGGAGGTTTCCTACCAAATAGTAGACACCTTTTCCCTCATAACCCCCTCAGTCATCTCTTCACTACAGTACCCAGGCCTAGTCTGTCATCTCTCCTGGCCAGAAAGCTGCCCAGTTCCTTTGACTGTTCTTGTAATCCCCCTCCAATCCCTTTCCAGTTATTCTGGGATAGCTGCTGAGACCAGGACTGGAACTGCAGCTGGTGTTGATGGTGTGGGCACATATGAGAGGGAGGCAACAGCTCAGTGATGTCTCCTCTTCCGCTGCTTATTGACCTCTCAGCCCAGTACTGATGTGTCTCTCTCAAGGAAATGTAACTGATTGGAGAATACCACTGAGCATGTGGACTCATCACTGCTATGTTTTTCCTATATGCTTTACTTTGCATTTACTGACCCCGACCTTCATCTGTGGTTAAATCTGGTGGTTTCTGACAGATGTTTCTGCAACTATTTAGAGTCAACTTTTTGATTAAAACCCTCAAGTAATTTAGGAACATCAGCAGCCTCTGTTACCTTGCTGTGGACAACCTCTTCCCGGTGAGCTGAAGCGGTTCACCCCAAGTCAGCTCCCGAGGCCCTCTAGCACTAACCTGCCTCTCTTCACTCCTGCTGCTCTTCTCTCTTTGGTGATCCACGAGAGGGCTTTTTTTAAACTGCAGCCAAAGATGGATCTGAACAAGGGAGTCCAATGTCCTCGAGGATCCTGAAGTTGTTCCATAGTCCTTAAACAACCGTGATGAGATCTGTGACTCCTGCAGGTGTCTGTCACTTCAGAGATTCTCAGGGCAGTGCAGCCTGACTCTGTGTGCACAAAGCACATTTCCCACGCACACATTTGCTAATTTCACTCGCTGAACACGGGTGTTGGGGGAAGAGAAACACACACCTCTCTTGCTGCAGATCTGTAGAGGAACTCCCACGTGCTATTTCCTGCAAACTCTGTTATGTATTTACAGTGCTATCTTCCATGTGTTTGCCATGGAACTGTTACAAAAGCTGTTTCATAGCAGGATCATCCCCTCTTCATAGTCATGCACGTACAGCAGGGATCATGCTCTCATACCAGCAACAGCTTCTTGCTTTTTCCTGTTGCTGCCCAGGCTGTTCTTTCACTGACACCTTTTATTTGCAACCTCCCATCCTATCATAAATACGTACCCTGGCTTTCTCTGGAACATATGGGCTGTCTGTTGTGGTAGGTGGGTATCATGCACAACAGCTCCGACCAGTTCCACGGCAAGACTGTTTCTGCTGTCGTGCCTCAACCAGCTAATCCTGCGACAGACTGAAAAATTCTGAGCACATTTGTTGGACTGGATCTTGTCTGCCTTTTTCCAGAGATAAAATCAATTCCACAGAACATTTTGAATGGCCCAAAATCATGCCATTTAGAAAGTGTTTGAATAAGACTGTCTGTCATGATTAATTTTTCAAGCCACTCCAAAAATAATTTATTTGTATTTATATAATTGCTTTCAGCACAAAGGATTTCATGTGCTTTCCAGAAAGATATTTCCATTCAAGCCACTGCTGAAATGAAACTTCTGCTTAACGGCAGTTTCAGTTTACAGTATGATGCAGGGGAAAAGATGACAAGCTTACCTAAAATACAGGCATTTGCATTCAAAATGATCCCTTTCAGGAATAAAAAAACCCATAAAAATCTGCATGATGTTGGTGCCTGAAATTGGGCCAATTATAGGACATTCAGGGGGAATATTAACTCCCCTCATGTCTGAGAGATCTGGGTACTTTTCAGCTGTTTCCTGTGGCATTTTTAATTCATCCTCACATCCCGAGATTCCTGTCACCTGAAATGTACTGTATTTGTTGTAGCTACTCAGGCTTTACGGTGACTTAGAGGGAGGCTTGCTGTTCCATGGTACCAGCAGCCCAGGCTCAGGGTAAATGTGCACTCTGCAGCAGAGATTCAATTCTGCACTGCTGAATGGGGTACCTGTTGAGCCACCTACACACCCTCCAGAAACAGCGGAGCCCAGGCGGTAGGTGAAATACTCCTATCTGTAAATCTTTTTTTTTAGGTGTGGGTTGAGAATATAATTATTAGTAATTGTATTTCTCGTTGTATTTATAGCTGTCTATGTACATTTATACTCAAAGTAAGCCCAGTGCAGGCACAACTGTTGGTGCCAGTGGGAAATGCTGTCATGAGATCATTTATGACAGTGGTTCTGAGGCTGCTGACTTACACAATGTCCTCATTTCTTCTTTAACAAGCTGATGGGATCGCGAGTGAGGGCAGAATCTGGCCTACTGAATCATGCACGTTTGCTTTTATTTAGCTCTGCTTATCCCTCCAAATCTTCTCCTACCTGTTTGATAATTGGATTTAAATGATCTTTAATTACATTGTCTAGGGCTTCGTTAATATCAGCCCCTAAGCATCTGTACTGTATTTTAGGGTGCCCACTTAAGATTCCATGAGGTGAGCAGGGCTGAAGGGCAAACTCCATCCAGAAAGCTGCATCACTGCAGTCTCAGAGTCATTAATTTCGTGCAATGATAACTTTGTACTCAGAGAGCAATATTCATTATAAGCAGGAGGGGAAGCATGCGAGTCCTTAATTAACAGTAGGATATCATCAGCATAAAGTAATAGTTTAATGTTCTACAGAAGCAGTGTTATAGCCTTTCAGACTGGTGGGATTCCATTTTAGACAGTGCCAAGGTAAGACAGTAATGGTCTGGATGCCATTACCCCGCTCTCATTACTCTCCAGGCACTACCCACAGCACCCCATTTCGTACGAGTGACCCCCAGCTTCCGTGGAGCAGTTTCCAAGAGGACTCGGTCACCACGGAGCAGCTGGAGAGCAGCTGACCTTGCCTCGCATCCAGCCCAGCCTGCTGCCTGGCCTCTACTGGCACACGCTGGGGCAGAGCTGCACACCCGTGGAGTGGCTTCCAGAATGAACACGTGTGTTTGGTTTTATTTGCAGAACACGCTGCACTGCGGAAGCATTAGCAGAAAGCCATCGAGAGGACCTGGACTTGGATTTGCACCCAGCCCCAACCGCTCCCCCAGGGACCTGAGCACGCAGCGGCTGGAGAAGAGCCACCTTCTCTCCACTGCCTGGGCAAGAAGCTGCATTTCTGCTCCCTTGACAGAAAAAAGCTGAAGGAGACAACCTCAGGGGGCCAGGGACTGCTCATGAAGTCAGCTTCAGCACCAAGGTGCTTGTCAGAACCTAAGTGAGGCTTAACACCTCCGAGATGTTGCCTTTAAGAACAGTGGTGCCTTGATGGGCTCCCTCGGGGCACTGGGCAGATCCAGAGCACCCCTGGCCAGCAGCTGTAGGCTGTGAATGCTGTGGGGACACAGAAGCACTGGGGATTTTTCACTTCATCTTGTCGAGGCTGTGGCTGGGATGGAGCTAATGGTTCTAGGTAGCAGGAACAGTGCTGTGCTTTGGATCCAGGAGAACTGGTATGAGAAAAATACTGATAATATAGTGATGGCTTCAGCTGTCACTGAGAAATCCAGGACTCTTCAGCTTCCCCTGTCTCACTAGAGTGCAGCTGCACCAGAAGCTGGTGGGAGCACGGCCAGAGCAAAGCACCAGTCCTGGCAAATCCGATATTCCATACCACACAGCTTCATGCGCAGTGTGTAGACGAGGCTGGGCTGGGAAGCTGGGGCTCGCCTGGGATTGTGCTTTCAGGGTTTTTCTGTCTTCCAGGATCACCAGCTTGCAGAAGACTGGGCAGTGGGTTATGAGCAACTGCATTGTGCATCACTTGCTTGTATATTCTACTACTACCACTATTACTGTTCTTTTACTTCTGTTATTATTTTATTTAAATTAATAAATTGTTTTTTTATCTCATCCTATGAGTCTCTTTACCTCTACCAGTCCAATTCTCTGCTCTACTCCCAGGGCAGGGGGAGGGTGAGCAAGCAGCTGCCCAGTGTTTGGCTGCTGGATGAGTTCAAACCATGCCAAGTCTAGAGAGGGAGCAGCTCTGGGCTGCTCTGGGGAAGGAGTTTGGGCTGGCCCAGCCACAGGGAGCCAGTCAAGTCAGGGCCTGCCCCTGGTGCCCACTCCTGCTCCAAAGGCAAGGTCTTAGAGACTTGTAAGGACCTTTAAGAAGCTGCCCCTTCCCCAGCAATGCTGGATCCCTGCTCTGCCATAACTGACATCTGCTGTTTCATCACATACCTTCATTCATCCTCTTTTGCATCCTTTTGCTTTTGTGTTTGTTTTCCACAGAGTTGGAACTGAGGCATCTAGAAACCTCCACGTGGCTGACACACCACGAAGAGGGGTTGTGCCAGGGGCACATGCCTGTGAAGAGAGACAAGAGTTAATAAACTTCACTATTTAACCAATTTAATTTATACCTTGCATAAGAGGAAAGGTCTGAACCTGTATCACCTCTCAGAGAAGACTGGCCACTCTGTTCCTGCACGTCCAGGGCTGTGCATCAGTAGGCTTGGTAGAATTACTCTGTGGAAGCAGCCTAGTAACCAGTACCTCCTCAGCACCACAGGAGAGGGCTGGGACCCCGGGCTTATTTTCAGTCAAGTTCAGGAAAGACAGAAAGGTGTTTCAAGCTTAAAATATTTGCTGCAGGTGCTGGGGAACAAGGCAAGAAATGAATCAGGTCAGTCTGTTATCAATCCAGGGTGGTTCATACAGACATTTGTGAATTCTTTGCTTCAACTGGTTTTTTTTAAGACTACTCTCTTAAGCAAATCTTGGGTTTGTTTTTTTCTTCTCCTGAAATAAACCCCTAAAACATACTGCTTTCAACCCTTCCTGAGCTCTACCCATAAAGAGTGACTGTTAGTATTCCTACTTAACTTTGCCCAAACAGTTTCCTCACACACTTACTGTGTAATGAGGAAAGGACAGAAAAACTGAATAACTGAGTTAGAATGAAAATTTCATGGCATAGTTATCCCAGTTCTTACAAAGGACTGAACAACCGCAAATACACCGACAGTTAAGCAAACAAATGTTGGGGGCACCTACAGTGACTTACACTTAACATCCTCGACTGAGAACAGCTTCACCTTGTGGGGATGGCTCTCTTGAAAATGAAGCTAGCTAAGGACAGAACCGGGCTGGAACAAAAAGCAGAGCCACAGCGTTTACCCGCGTCGGGTGTCCTGGAGGTCTGTGAGGATCACTGGATACAGTCCCAGGGACATTCACTGGATACAGTCCCAGGGACAGCCATTCCACACTCAGCAGACAGCAGCAGTTCATTTGCTGGTTAGTGCTGTTCTCCAGATCGATGGCTTTGTCCTGCAGAAAAAGGTAGGAGCTAATTCATGGAGAAAAGGCATAATCCCAAACCAGGCTGAAGTGGGTAAATAACTTCTCATTTTCTCCATCAGAGTCTCGGTAGGTGTGGGGTGAACTCGCATCTCACTCGGAGCTCACACTGCGGAGCAGCTTTGTCCAAGATTTCACTGGCTTCTCCTGCTGGGTTGACTTGCCTTCCCCCCTTTCTGATTTTCAGAACACAAAACCAGACTAAAATGCTCATGTTGCCCTGACTGCGGCAGGACCTCTTCATTTCCTCCACCAACTTGTTGCTTTACTTCGTTAAGCTCAAGGACCTTACGATGATCAATGACTTGGCATCTGAGCCGTGCCTACTGAAGTTGTGGAGCGTGACAATATCCCGGAATTGCGGCTTCATTTTTTTTATCTATCTTTTTATTTCTATTGGAGCCTGCCTCACATCAGCACAAATTACAGACCAGCTTCACCACTAAAGAAAATGTGTTCTTCTAATGTGCTGGACACTTCCTGAATATACCTGCTATTTTTTTTTTGGAATTCAGATGTAAGCAGAGATGCGAGCTGGACTTACATCCACAAAAGACAACCAGTTTCAGACAACACTGAAACTGCCTTTTGTGAGTCTTGCAGTTTGTATGCATCCAAACACACCCCACTTACCTGAACAATGGCAATACCCAAATGCAAACAGAATGAATTGTGCTACCTCTCTTTACAAAAAGAATGTACCATTATTCTCTACGTGAATTGGAGTTTTCTGCCTGTCTCTTCATGGAACATCAATTTATACCAGTAGAATACAAACTGACATTCAAATATTTACATACGCAGCTTTACAGATGCCTGTGTTGTTGGAACAAACACATCCCCTTGCTGACAAGAGTATTTGTGAGCTGCAGCGTGGGCCAGAAGATCCAGGTGAAAGATGCCCCTGAAGAAAAGGCTCCCCCATTCAAGAGAGACAGGGAACTACCAGAGAGAGTCCAGAGAAGAGATGATGATCATGAGGGGACTGGAACATCTCTTGTGAGGAGAGGCTGAGAGCCCTGCGGCTGTTTAGCCTGGAGAAGACTGAGAGGGATCTGACCAATGCTGATAAATATCAGAAGGTGTCAAGAGGCCAAGGCCAGTCTCTTTTCAGCAACAGGACAAGGGGCAGTAATGGGAGCACAGAAAGTTCCACCTCAACACAAGGAAGCTGCAGCGCTGAGCAACTACAGTCCCAAGCTGTCAATCTGACAGCTCTTACAAACAAAGCTCAGTCTGAGTCACCTGAGGGATGGCAGACCCCCCGTGCCACCCCAGTTACTTTGCCAGCTCTGACAAACAGTCGTTCTTGCAAAACCAGAGTGCCACTTTTGTGACTCCCTCCTATGCCCAGGCCTGGATGAGAGCAGCATCCCTACAGTCACCAAAACATGGGCGTCACAGCAGTGTGCTGCTCCATGTGTGTGCCAGCCCAGGGCTCAGCCCTTGCTGCCACTAAAGCACGATGAACACAGGCAGCAGGTGGTAGCTGGAAAAGTTACTCTGCAAAGGACTGCACCCATGGCTCCCGGCCACTCAGCTCCTGTAAATCCCAGCACAACGTTTCCGTGTCCAGAACATTCACACTAGTGAGTGAATGAATGAATCCAGAGGTACGCCGAGGGCAAGCAGTGGGCACACTTGCACAGTTGCGATGGGAGCTCGATGTTGCTGAACGCAGAAACACATTTGAGTCAAGAGGAAGATCTTTTCTTTCTGAAAGAGGTCCATCTTTTAGTGAAACACCAATATCTCAGGCACTTTGTGAGTGTTCTACCAACAATGATTGATATGTGCTGCTGGACGCTGGTGGGGCACTAGACTAGGAATGAGAGTTGGGCTCTCAACTGAGTTCCTCTGACAAGGCCTGGGGGACACCTCGGAATTTTCCAGAGCAACTAATTTGGATTATCCAGCTTGCAAAATAGTCCATGTTCCCGAGATCTGAAAGGATTAAAGAACAGCTCAGGCACCAAACCGCAAGTATCGCAGACCCCCAGTCAGACTGAGCCTGCTTTCTCTTCACTGCCTGAATGGTACCAGTGATTCTGAGGCTGGGACACAGAAATAGCTGTTAAAGGGACTGCTGTTACTGGGTTTGTTCTGACTGTCATTCTTCTGTTTCTGCTGCTCTGGTATTTGATGACATTTGAGCCGTGGGAATACAGAGAAGCTCGCCCTTAGAGCTGTTGTTGTTCACACAGTTCCTGTCGGGCACACTCGCTGGCTCCACACACGGCCACGCTCCCGGCACCGGTCACTTCTCTCAGGCAAGATGTGCCAGCTTATGGACCATCTGCCAGGCAGCGCTGGGGCACCCTACACTGATGCCCTGTTTGCAGCTCTCTCTTACCTGAAACAAAGTTCAATTCAAAGCACTTCCAAAAGGGGAGAAAAAAACCCGATGTTAATGTGTTTAGATTACATTAAAGTTTTAAGATTAACTAAAAGAAAGGGAGAGAAAAGTCTGCTAATGGGTAGAGCTCAGTGGAGAGGCATTATTATATTACTTCTAATGCACATAAAGCATCTCCTATTAAAAAGGGATGGCAGTTTTACATCCTATTAAATATATCAAAGCTGTACTTCAATTACAAATCCTTTCATATGCATGTTTTAACAAATATGTCTTTGATAATGGAGTGCAGCACTAGCTTTTTAAATGCTAAACAAGATCCCTGCAATACAGCGCAAAGATAGACAAGGAAAACTACCAGAAGAAGGTAGGGCTGCTTGGCAGGGGAGGGAGGGATTTATTTCAGTGTTTTCATTCCCGTTGTAGCTCACAAGACAGAGTTTACAAACCATTGCAGTGTGCATAGTAGGGCACTGATAAAATAGCACAACCTGCAAACAGCATACCGAAGGAGTCTGGCAAGATGCTATTGTTTTTCCACATCGTTATCTTTGAAAACAAGCTGTGTGCTATTAATGCTGGGAACAACAAAAATAACAGCCAGGCGTGCTTGGCCAGACCTGCTCTGGAAAACAGAACCACCAGCCAGCCCTGGAAAAGGCACCTTGCCCAGAGAAAGAAGAATCTTCCTGCCCGGAGGAGGTGATGAGGTGGTTACGCACATGGCCCTGGCCTCGGGGACTCGCCCAACAGACATCACTTCCAGAAACCTCCGACGTCCTGATGCTGCCCCGGAAAGGCCGACGTCTGAATTAGTGCTCTGCAGTGGGCAGCCTGGCACTGCCTGACCCAGGGGGAACAACAGCGTTAGAAGGATCGAAGAAAACCAAAGAGGGACCCAATGTGGGCCTAAGATCAAGCTATTAAGTCCCTTCTGCCTCTGCAAATAGTTGCTAGGGCTGGGCAGTGAAGTGAAGATTGTTCCAGTCCCTCTTCTGTGTGAAGAGTCAGCCCCTGGCATTGCTTTCTTCTGTCTGGGCCTCTGGGAATGCAAGTTTGGCATTTCCGACTTCACCCTTCAAGAGACTGGAGTTCTGATCCCCGTTTCTAACCGTGCCCACCCCCAGCCTTCCAATTATGCAACCCCCAAACTCCATTCCTGCTGTGTGGACTGGAGTCACAATGTTAATTAGACGGGCAGCAGGTTGCCACAAGCCCAGCTCCATTTGCACAGATCGGGTATTACTGACATCTGGTATAGGAATGAGCCCGTGCCTATGGAAATATATGAAGCCATAATTAGCTTTTTCAGGCTCCTGATGAAGTAATTGAATAGAGGTTCATAAATCTTAAAAAGAAGGCAAAAGATGCGATAACAATAAAGAGCAATAATAAATTCTGCTTAGCCTTTTGTCCCTATGGTTTCTTGGTTATGAAGATACAGAAAGCTGTAGAGATTTAGTGAAATGAAGTCACTTAGCCAGAAAATAACAATGAGCAACAGCACTGTACCATCATAACTCTAACATCCACAGTACCAAGCTCCAGGAGTGTCACAGTACGCACAGAACCAGGTCTTGCCTTGCCCAGCCTCTGCTGCTGCTGGTCATGCTCATGTGTTGTACTGCTTGGCTTGCTGGGCCTCTCAGCAGAGCAAGGGAGGTGTTATGCCTCATCTACCTCCTCTTTAGCAAGGTGGAAGGGAAAACCAGTCAGGTTACACCTCCTCCCTTCCCCCAAAATAACGCTACACTGCAGAAAAAGCACCTGGAGAAATCTGTGTAACTGGAATCACACAGTCACACAGAATTGCCGTGGTTGGAAAAGCCCTTTAAGATCATCAAGTCCAACCATTATCTCACTCTACCAGGGCCACTGCTACACCGTATCCTTGAGCACATCTGTGTGGCTTCTGAATACACCCAGGGGTNGGCCCTGCCTGCCACCCCTGCTCCAGTGACCCACCGTATGGAACCTGATGGCACCGCCTGAGCCACACACGCTGTGTCCCCACCAGCCAGCCCGGGCAGGACAGGGGCTGCCTGCCTCGGCTCCCAGAAAAGGTGTCACCCAAAGGAAATGTCACCTCCCTTTGTTTCTCTGGGTGACACAGACCAGTATCCCACCACTGCGGTCAACACTGCAGATCCCAGCTGGTTAAATTGGCTTCAATCCACCCAGCCAGTGAGTCAGATGCTCGGCAGGTGATATACAGTGTTTGACTCGCCTAGGCAATCATTACATCCAGAGACTCGGAGATCTATTCTGGAGGCTAAACAAACAAGATGGAATGCGTTCCTCTTTTGGCCTTCTATATATCATTTCACATTAAAAAGATTTCTTGGGTCGGAGGCACCAGCATTACTTCCAGCAGCTCCTGCTGCAGAAAGCTGACAGTACTTATGGCTGTGTTTATTTGTGCGGGTTGGTTTTTTTCCCTTTTCCAGCTGCCTCTATTAGCACAATGGCTAAATGCAAATTCAAATCACTGTGGTGATTAGCTGGGAATATTGCTTTCTGCGACGGGTTTGGTGTCCCAAGCAAACAAAGGACCGTTCTCCAGTGCACTGCAGACAGCACAATTGTGTACTTCACAGATGTCTTCCTGCAATCAGCTTTTCATCACCGGCCTGAAGATAACTTTTGATAAGGCTGAGAGAAAAGAGCGGCCTGCGGTGGGAAGCAAAAGTTCCCTTACCTGGCACACAGTATTTCCTCCCCTGCAGACATATTGATTACTGAGGGGCTGCTGACTGAATGAGGTGCTACTCAGCACGAGCGTGGCTGGAACAAGTCCTGTGTAATTTAAAAAAGGAACAAATGACCTGTCCAGAAACTTACAGTGACTATCCCATAGGATTGTAATTCATAGCCAGGTGCTCTTGCTTCAGTTTTTCTCCTCCATAGGAAAAAACCCACAGCTGAAGGTGAACAAATTATACATGAAAGGAAGGAGTTCTTTCTAGAGCTAGAATGATACTGGGAAAAAAAACCCAAACACTGTCTCCTGAAGCAGAAGGTAAGAAGGCATCTTTCTGCAAAGATGTGAAACCTGCCTCGAAGAGCATTACTGTTGGGCTAAGCACAAGCTCCTCGAGAACTGAAACAAGTCTGCCAAAGAGCAGACAGACAGCTGACCAAATGGCCATTAGCCAGTTTGCAAAAGGCAGAAAGGAAAGACGAGTCTGTTGCCTGTATGAGTAGGGAACAGATCAAGTGGTCATGGCTGAAGGAGATTTAGATTAGACATGTTTGAATGTCAGAGAGTAATTGCTGCACTTCTACTACGGCTCATTTTTCAAGGCTAGACAAACATGTTGGACAAGAAGAAGGGAGAGCTGATCCTGCCTTGAGGAACAAGACGACCCAGCTGATCTCTTAAAGTACCTTCCCATCCTCTTTGCTATGATTATAATCTAGTATGGCACTGCTGTAAAGCCTTGGTGCCAGGAGATCACAAATCTCGCATCCAGAGACAACGGGAATCGGAATGTTGCGCGAGGAGCCGTGGGTGTGCATCTGCACCACTGCTCTGCTGGCTTTCTCGGGAAGAAAGGTGTTTGCTAAAACCAGGAAGAAAGAGGCAAAGAGCAAGCACTTAAGAGCATGTTTAATCACATCAACTGAAAAGTGTGGTGCTTAAGCGTGTCCTTATGCACTCTGCTGGGCTGGAGGTGCAATTTTTAAGGCATGAAGTTGGAATAGTGGAAGAGGAAAAGCAGGCCTGCAGAGGGAACAGGAACATTGCAGGGTGGGTGTCAAGACAACACCATGGGAATGAGAAAATGAGAAGTCAGGGAACATTTTTTAAAAGCCGATACAATAAGGAGATGTTTGAATATGTAACACCCTGGACTGCAACACTGTAGGAGAGGAAATAAGAGTGGAGAAAAATCTCTGCTCTAACGTGCCAGTGCTCTACTGAATCAGCCTTCTTTCAGCAAGGGCTGGTGGGTAGACAGAGTAAGGTGGTGGGGAGGTTTGGTAAGACAAACACACCAGCCACACAGCAGCACCCGCACATCCTGCCACTGAAAGTGTAACCAAAACACACGGGAGCTGGGAAGACAAAAACCATTTGAAAGGGATTCCCACCTTCTCCCAAGGAAAGGACTTGAAGCAGGTCTCTGCTCCCAGGGAAATAATGAAGAAACATACAGTCTACTCCTGATTTTGTCAGCAGTTTACTGTGCAAATCACCGCCTCTCTTTTTTTTGCCTCTGTTTCCCCACTGTCTGTCTGTATCCACGGTGTACACAACATCATGATCCAATCCGTAAGTGAAGTATCTGAGCTCCCTGAGAGGGCACAGTCCAGGGCATCAGGTCAGTCTCTGCCTGAGACTTGCTCCAGAGGAGTGCTATGAGGGTCCTACCCTTGACAGTAATGAAATTTCTTAATATTGATAAAATTTTGGTGACAAAACTGATGCTTTGTTACCAGAGAGAAAACTGCAGCTACAGCAAAGACCTGCTCAATGCTTCATGGTCCAAGCAGTCTCTCGAACACCTTTTTTTAACTCCCTCCCTTGCCTTACAGCCCAAAACAGGAAGAAAAAGAAAAGATGTGATCAATAATTAAAGGGCTGGAAATGAACAAATGGAATTAATTGTTCCAAGAATGGTGAGGAGAGGAACCTGCGAAATACCATCTATCTTTATCTCTCAATCTGGCAGAAAATTTATAAAGCATCTTTAAAAAGAGACATTCTGAGGTTGAATATTCACTGGTTCAGGTTTCTGAGTGATGCAAATTTAGGGGTTTTTTTCAGTTCTTTTTTCTCTTTTTACATTATGCTTTCTCATTTTATGACACTTCTCAGACTTGAATCATTCACAGCAGATGGCTCCATGAATACTGGATATTTCCATAAATAATGACAGATTTCCCTCCAGTCTCCCCACCCTCCTCCACTCCACATGCCCAAGTCTTTTGTGTGCTATCTGCAGATACACATTCAAATTCTGGTCAGCAAACAAGCCTATCTGGTACTATTGTCATTCCTGCAAGCCCAGTAGAATCACTAAAACAATGAACTCATCATCCCATCTGATTCAAGTTCATTTTTTCCAAGCAGTTCTGAGATAGAAGGACAAAATCTACAAGGCGTTTCATGGAATTGAATATCTCCACAGGTAACAGTAGAGAACTGCTGCAGAAAGCATCCTCATCCTCTGCAGCACTGGCAAGACAGATTTCCTGCACGCTGACTTTTAGTTCATTGGTGGCAAGGCAAAGTGCTTGGGTCCTCGGAACGCCCTGGTCACCAAGGAAGCTCCAAGCCCTACAGCTAGTGAGGAATGGGCTCTGAATTTAGCTACAGAAACTCTGCACAGGAGGAATTTCTGACAGGACAAGGAACCTCAAGAGCCAAAAGGAGCACAAAAACTCTCAGCATTGGGCACAGCATTTCTGTTTGACTCACCTACAATAAATGGTGTGTGGTGCTACCATCTTACAGAGATAAAAGCAAGGTGGCTTTTAATTCAGGACATTAAGAAGAAAATATTAAAAGATTCTTATCAGAGCAATAATTTATGGTTAACTTATTGCTTCAAGTGCTCCTAATCTGCCATCTATATACATTTCTATCAAATGACCCTGTAAATAATTAATAGATCTAATTCTGTCAGTGTTGCCAGGGCAGGTTTCCCTGTAGAAGGTTAATGCTATGATTTAATCCTTTATTTATGTGATTAGCAGCCCCAATCAGGCTGTTTTAATGAGGTCGCAGGCAGCAGATTATCACAACCAACTCTCCTGGCAGGAACCCTTCAGCACTCTGTGTCTCAGTGATACTCAGAGTTCTGCCATGCCACCCAGGTGCCCACGGGAAACTGCCAGCAGCTTTGGGGTACCAAACACCATGCAACCCTTTCCAAGTAGCCTGACCCCTGTTAGCCACAGCAGTCCAGGTAAAACATGGGAACACAGGAGCTGCTGAAGCACATCAGCCCCAAGACTCATCTACACCGCTTGCTTCTTTCAGTGCCCGGAAAAGGAACTGGAAGAGTATCACGCAGGGTGATTTGTCACCGCAGCAATGCCTTAGGCTCATCTCTAATAGTTAGTGTTTGGATTAAAGCCAAATGACAGTCCTCCCCACATCAACACCACCTAGATTCTTCACACTCAACACTAGGGAAGGAATTAATACAAGTGCAGCATTTTTAAGATCTCATGAATCTGCGTTTTTATGTACAGAAAAGCTTTAGGTGTACAAAGAAAGCAGAACCCGTGAGCCTTTCTTTCCTTTCCTTTCCCTGTTCTTTTTTTCATCCTTTCCCCAAGACACCCCAGCTCTCTAGATCTCTCTGCATGCTGTTTAAGGTATTCAGGGCCAAATGCCAATATTAATTCTCATAAGGACACCCGAGAGCAGAGCATTCTCCCCACAGTGCACCTCCACCAGCCAGTGTCCTCACTCCTCACGGGAAGACACAGAAGGGACACTGCTGCCAGCCACTCGAGCTTTAACAGGGTTGATAGTAATGGGAAAAGCAGCTCTGAGTAGGAAACAGTGAAATCTCTCTATTTTATTATTCACAAACTCCATTCAGACTGCTTGAGAAGGGCAGGAGAAACAGCTCAGATGTTTCTTTTCCTTCTTCTACTTTCCCTCTTCTGTCAACAGAGTTGTCTTTCTACCTCTTTCCTCACTAGCTTGGCGTTTTTCTTGTCTCTCTTTTTTTTTTAATTATTGACTCTTGTTTCCCCAGCTAAACTGCCTTCAGCTCCTCTTCTCTTTATTATATTCAGCACAGAAAGGGATGGAGAGGAAGGAATCTTGGAGGAGAAACAAAAACCTGCAATAAGCTGTATTCTCAATGACCCTGTAGCATACTGACTTGCCACACCGACTGAAAACTGGTTTTGCAGTGGAGGGTGGTGTTAAAGAAAGCCTTTCACTGCTCCCTCCTCGCAGACTGCCCCTCTGCTGTGCCCTTCGTGAGCACTCCACCACTTACTGGCACAGGCATAAAAATGTCCTTTGGACAACAGACAGTTCAGGTAAGCTCTAGAGAAATCAAAGCAGGAAAGCAGATAAAAGGCTAGCAGGATTTCTGTCACTAACTCATGGGCAGGGTTTTTTCTCTCTAACAATTTCCACCTTGGCAAGCTTCAGGTCACCAAAAGAATATCCAGAACAATGAATTCAAGTTATCGAAAAAGAACACAGAAAATCCTGTGTTCCTAAGAAATACAGAAACTTCTCCACTTCCGTGTCTTGGTTAACCTCAGGCTGGGCACTTTTCTGCCTCACTCAGACTTTCTGTTTTCTGTGCTAAATCCCAGTGAAATTAATGGAAACTCGGTGCGTAAGACAGAGTGTGAATTTCATCCACCTGAGGGGAGCATCTCAGTCCTCTGAGCAGATTTCCAGGAGCCTACAGACCAAAGATTCTCAGTCAGGATTTTCTGTGCTATGCGTAGGGAAAAAGACCCAGTCCCCCACATCCAGAGACTCGACATCGCAAGCCCTGCTGGCTTAAGTTACCAGTAAGGCTGCAAGTCCAATGGTTGAGACACCACCATCCAAATCTTTCTACTCCAACCCCAGCAGAGGGGCAGGGATGACACCTGTGGTCACAGCTCCCTGCAGAAGAGCCCTCCCCTTTACCCTGGTAGGGAACATTAGTTGCTTGTTTCGATACATTCCCGGTTTCCAGCATTTTAAAAGGAAGTAACGACAATGTTTTCCCTCAACAGGCAAATAAAAAAGAGGAAAGTGCTGAGCCCACCAGCACTGCCTGCTCAGGCTGCAGATTATTGCAAGGCTCGGGAGAATAGCTGGAGAGAGCTTTCCTAAAGACCCTGCTGAGGTGGTGTCACATACAGAGCAAAGTCCTCGTTATTCTCATACAGCAGCCAGCAGCTGCAGGGGACCCAGGGGACCAGGAGGGAGGGAGCTGAGCATCCAGGCAGCCCCTCATACATCTTCACCTGCAGCAGCTCCAGCAGCGGGCAGCGAGCCAGCCTGCACTCGCAGAGGGGAGGCAAAGCACTACCCCTTTGGTTTATGCTGGGTCATTTCGGGGGGGGCTGGCTTACATTTCTTTTTTTAAGGAAGTGTTTACCTTCTGACAGTTTTCTATTTGTTTCATTTACAAACAAAACCTCTGCTGAAGATCTCTTACTCCCACGGACCTCCTTGGGTTTTTGGCTAGGGGAAGAATTAATCCAGAAAGTGGAGACTGATGAGTCTTCCTTTTCCCATATCTGCAATTAACTCAGAGGGCACGTTCCCCTTGTTCCCTCGCATCCTTGCAAGCGTTGTTTGCAAAGTGCTGTTCTCTGTGATAATATGTCTTTTAACATCTGGTTTTATCCCCTGAAGTTTCCCTCTTTATTTCATATCCCGATTCTCTTGAAACCACTTCCTAATCTCCAGGCAGCTCCAACTGCCAATTATTTACCTTTCTAAGTCTTTTTTTTTCAGTAAGTTACTCATTTCCCTGCCTGCCTTCAGACCAGGAGACGTATCTATGCAGTACAGGACAGTTTGGAGATGAAAGCAAGTGCAGCTCCTGGAGCTGTGCCCAGGCTAACCTGGGGAAGGGGCTAGGAGAGCTGCCCCATCCACACTCTGACTCCTCTAGTGCCACCCAAGGGATGAGTAAATCAGGATTTTCATCACACAACCCTGACTGGCTCTCGGTCCCGATGGTATTTATTGATGCTCCTACACAATCTGTTATTATTCTGGCTTTTATCAAAGCATTTATTGTAGATAATCAGGTTTACTACTGTGGAGCTCAGGGAAACTCTCAGGAAACATTTTGTTTCTTCTTATTTTAAGGGTGTTAGTTTGGTCCTTGCCCTCTGGCACCAGAACACAAGCTAGAGGATGACCCTGCCAGGAGAGGCATTCCATTGTAGGAACCTCTCCATCTTCCTCCACAGCAAAATCATGAGACATTTCATTTTTCTGACTGTTCCTTCTGCATATTTACTGTGTTCTACAGACTCTAGCAAGCTTGTGTTTGATACAGGATTTATTAAGGATTTTTTTGGGTGTCTTTTCTCTAGATTTCTCCAACTCTTCTGGCCTTCCTTATCACATTTTGCCCTATAAGGTGCATGGCTTTATGAGTCTTTCTACTTTTCTCATTTGGCAGCCCCCCAAGCTATTTGAAAGAAGCCTTCTTGCTTTCAGTGATATGCTTTACCTGCTGTTTAGCCATCTCAGCTTCCTTCTGTCTGTTTTCTCAAGCTGATTTTTTGTTGGTAGAGGGGATACATTTGCTCTGGAATTCCATCACTTTGCCTTTGAATAATCTTTATGTTACTTGCTAATTTAACTCTTTTAGCCTCTTAGCTTCTCCTTTTTTTGAAGTATGACAGCAATGAAGGAGCTTTTGTGGCTCAACCTACGTGCGCCGCGTCCCCCACGGCAGAAGGGGCCGGTAACAGTGATGTTTTGAACACGTACAGCCCCCTGGCCTGGCTTTCAGGAGCTGCTTCGTGGCTTCCTTGATTGGTGACTCCATGAAGTGGTCACCGATGGTGTCTCAAAGAGACACCCAAGACTCAACACCATGCCCTGCTATGACATTTTGCCAAGCTACAAAGAGGTCAAAGAAATTCTTCAGCTTTATTGTGTTTGCTGCCCTCGAGAGCAGCCTGTTCCCTTGCAGAATGTCACTGTCACTGTCCTGCTCACTCAATAGGTAATTTAGACCTAATGTGGCATTTTTCCTGTTGAGGCCAAAGTCTTACATCCGAGTTGGCCACATGAGCATTTCACTGATCTGATCTGTGTCCAAGCCCTCCCTAACACAAAGCACCTCTCTTCAGTTTGTCTTTCCCTTGTTTTGCAATGCTCCTTGACCTCCTTCCTCCTCTGAAGCTTGCAGGAGGCCTGCTATGGCAACACCATTTCTTAGAGATACTTCTTAGGCATTTCAACAGAAACACATCACTTTGCTCTAGTTTCCCACACACTGCTTCTCTTCAGCCTACTTTACACACTCTCAGCACCTACTGTTGATTACTGTTCTTGATTGATTGCTGCTGATTTCTGCCCTGACCTTTAATTTAAGGACACAGAATTGTCATGAATTCACCTCTTGGATAATGCATCATCGTAGAGCACGCCAGGTTTCGAGAAGGAACTAGTTTTGACTTAGCTCCTTAGGCTCCAGAGGTGTTTTTCCATGTCCTGTAGGCTCAGGCCAGTTTTGACAAAGTTTGCATCATAACTCCTGGGGACATCAGGGAGAGCTGCACCTTGTCCTGTGTGCTGCTTGGACAGATCACATCTTAAAACCTTCCCTCATCTCCTCTTTTAAATGGGAAAGGAGGAAAGAGCAGAGCTCTTAGCAAACCACTTTGTTCTTATCAAACAGCACTACATATGCTCAAGCACCCATTGATAATAAGCTTGTATCACACAGCCAGATCTAAAAGAGCACTATGAAGTGACATTTAGGCTGTGAAGCCTTAATTTAGGCACCACAATGATTAGAGTGTTTTAATATCATAATAACTGATAAATAGACTATGTGTCAGACATTTCATTCCCTTTTAATCAAAACTCCTAGTCTGCTAAATTAATCACCCCCTTGGGGTACAGTAGCAGATTTCCAATTTAGTCATAGAGCATCATTAATAATGAAAAGTTCTGGAGGCAATTTCTTCTATTCATGTTCCTTTGTATGATCCACAAGGTTTAAAGAGACAAGACAGAGAAGGTAGAAGACATCAACACCTTCCAGCAATCCAAAAACAAACATCATTTCTGATGTCAATCTTCTAATGACTCTCCTCCTTGAATATTAAGAATATCAAAAGCCACAGAAAGCCAGCCAGAAGAGTTTTGATTTTACCCAAATGGTGTTAACAAAATCAAAGCTAAAATGCATGAGAAATGGAGAGCGACTCTGCATTTTGAACAGCTCCTCTATTGTGCCACTGTAAATTTCATCTCTATAAATTGGCTAATTTCAGAATAAAACTGTTTATGGGCAAGCATGCTTTATCTGGTATGTCTTTTTTTTTAGTGAGAAAAATCAAATCACATTTTTTCTGCTCTTCTACTGAATCTTAAAGAAATTTCTACACAGAGAAGAAATTTATGCCCTGCTCACTAATGGACGTGCTTCATTTTCTGTTCAAGTGTTGTCTAACTACACATATAAATTTTTGACATGTTTGATGATAATGGTATCTGGGGAGATCGAGTGGCATTGACTATACACTGAGTTTTAGGGAAGCATTTTCCCTTGCCATCCACACTTGCATCCTCTAATCCATGCAGGATGACAGGCTGACTCTGAGCCGGTGAAACCTTCTCAGGATAAAGGTCAGGCTCCATTTTTAAGTGCCTGTTCATTTCTTCCTACCCGCCCTGCTGTGTGCAGCAGTGGCACGGGTACTTGGGAGTAAGCCCCCAAAGCCATGCTCTGCCATTCCCACATTGCCAGACCTTTATCTTTTGGTGCTTCCGCCAGAATCAGCACAGGGAGAGCAGAACTTTAGGTAGCCACCAGCTACCCTGGATTTACAGTCTCCAAACATTTTGTTGTTTGCAGCATATATTAGGCTAACACATTTAGTACTAAAAAAATAATGCACGTTCACCTTGGTTGTGGTTGGATGTCAACCAGAGTCAATACGCTGCTGATTCAAAGGGACAGAGCTACAACTGTCAACACAGCACGAACCCCCACAGAGCTGTGTATCTCAGCTGTCTGTGGTGAGAGGCCATCTAATCCTGATCCACTGCTTAACTTTATGCCCCACGAGTAACAGGCAGGCCTCTGCTACACGGGCAGGAGAGACTGAGCTCTGGGGACAGATTGCTGATTAGAACATTTCCTTCTATTCTTGGGCTCGGAGGGAGTTTTTCTAGGTGCACAAAGCCTTCAAATAAAACCCTTCTGCAAATCTCTCTGGTGTGCTGACAGCCCGTACCACTCCTGTCCCTCCTGCACTGGGAGAGCCATAAAAGTCCAAGGCCAGAGACTGTTGCTGAACCAACAAGCCAGAGTGATTTACAGCTGACAGTAACACCCGACCTCATCAAACTCCACTCTGGGCCATTTATCACTCCCCTGCAGGAAAGCAAAAGCATTAGGACTGGGGAGGGATCGGGCGAGAAGGAAGGAAGGGAGAGGGAATCACAGTCACTTTAGCTCCACTAAAAGGTACAGAAAAAACCACGAGCAATACAGACAAGTGCCTAAATGCCCTTGAAAGCCAGGGCCTCAGGAAAAGAACCCTACACATTAAGTGAAGTGGATTTAAAACAAATGCTGAAATTTATCAAACAGCTGAGTAACGTCTTGTCTCTAAAGTGATACAGCAAAGAAGAAAGATATGCCTGGGATAAGAAGTGCCCTGGCTTAGCCACATTACCTTAGTGGTGGTAACAACCCAGCAGACACGTAAGTGAGGAGATATCTTGACCCGTGGTGTTTCAGCAGCTGACCTGCTAGCAAATAACACATTCAGACATTTATGCAGCCAGGGTGGCTGGCTGAAGGTGGGCAGTAAATAACTGAGTGTCTGCACTGGACTGACCACAGACTCTCTTACTGGTGTAAGAAATAAACACAAGGGACAGTCAGTGGGAGAGCTGGACTGAAAGATCCTGAAGCAACAGCATGGAGGAAGTTGAGCAGTCTGATCAACTGAGAATTTTCCTCAATTAAGTGTTGTCCTGGAGGAGCATCTCTTAACACACGCCTCACCAGTGACACACACACCCTGGCTTCTCTTAGCTCTGGCTTTTTGGGAAGCACATACACAAAAAGAGCTAATGAAAGGCTCTTTAAAGGCAGGAGCAGAAATTCTCCATGCACAGGGAGCAATGAAGGAGAATGAAGACTTCACCAAAAAAACTTTCCCGATTTCTTTTTTTCATTCTCTCCTTCCAAACTGCAATCCTCCCAACGATGCATTTAGACAGGGGTCTAAGAAGAGAGGCACTCCAAACCACTACTGACCTCTAAAAATCCCAGCCTTATCAGAACATGAGATGCACCGTGATTCTGCCTGAAGGCAACTGCTGAGAAGGGGATGGCAGAAGCACTTACCAGCCCTCCCAGCCACACACAGTGGTTTAATGAAGATAGCTGGGACTCCAGTCACCATCTATACTCCCAGAAGACAGAGCTGCTCTGCACCGTAGCCACCCTGTTTCTCTTCACAGCAGCAATTTCTGGTGAAACAATGTCTAGCACTAAGGTGAGAAACCCACTGATCTTGGCAGTAAGATCCCGAGTACTCAAAGAATCCCAAAGGGCTGAGGACAGACAGCACAATTGCTATTTCCCAGCTGATTCACTCAGTGCCATAACTAAATAAAGAGCAATACAACGCTGACCTAACCCAACAAATGTTGTAATGGGCAGGAAATATGTGAAGATGATGGTTTACGAGGTACACAAGGAAATAAAAACAATGAGAAAGAAAGGCAATGTAAAAAAAAGAAAGAAAGAAAGGCAAAATCAAGAGCAAGGAGCATCCCCCAAGAAACACTCCTGAAAAGTTACTGATTATGGAAGAAACATAAAACTATGTAAGCACAATAATCAAATGTCAAAGAGAATTTCAGCATCTGCAGATGGAAATCTCTGCTACACACAGGCTTGAGGATAAGGGATTGCACTCAAGTTGCCCAATACCTCTTCTAGTGTCTTAAACTTTACATTGATAGCAGATGTTCTTATAAATAAAAAACCTTATTTTAATAAGGTATAATATATATGGGGCATTGGAACTATTTCCCCCGACTTTCTGCCTACAGAAAACCTAACCTGTTTCTTGCACCCTCAGTGTCTTCTTTATCTGTTACTTCTGTGTAACCCAAAAACCCAAGGGACTTAAGCTTTTGCTGCTCACACTCACCAAAACACTCAAGATTTTTAGCTATTCCATCACTGGCCTACAACAGCCAATGTTTTTCATCAGGTTCTTTAAAGTCCAAGAGCATTTATGAATGAAACAGGGGGTTATTTTTCTTTGAGGAAAGTTTGTCTGGAGTATGAAAAGCATGTATTAAAAAAAAAATAAATCATCCCTAAAACTGAAAGCTGTCCAGTTGGGAACAGCAGATTGAGAGATGCAGTTTGCATTTCTGATGTGCTGGTTCTCCCTCGTGGATCAGGTGAGACCGTGTCCTGAGTGACCCCTGTCTCTGAGGGAGGAAAACCCATCACAAAGCAGGGTCTGAGGACCATGCATTGCACCAAACACAGCCTGGCTTCTTGAGACCCTTTTGGGTTATACAGAAGAACAAGACTGAGGCTCCTGAGCTGCAGCTTCCAGAGAGCACAATCATTAAAAGATGATGAAAATTTCTGGAAAAAAACAACCAACCCACACACCCACACCCCCACCCACTCTTTTCCTGAACTATCTTGTTAAAAAGGAATCTAAAAAAATAAACCCCCCCTCTTTCCCATCAGAAGTCAGCATCGGCCGACTTCTCAGTACTCCCAGCACCGTACAAATTACACCATTCCTCACTCTAGCTTTCCAACCCAGTAATCCTACAAAGAACTGTGCAATCAGAATTCTAAATGCCCTGGGAACTGAGTTAATACCAGATGGTATCCAGCTATATTCATCATTACAATTTCCTAATATTATATTAACATTTACTAGTTTAGCACTTGAATCATCTAGCGCAACTCCACTAAAATGTATGTCCTGAACTCAGTACCATGCAGAACAGTTTTGCCCCTCTCTCCTTGGCTGTCATTTCTTCAAGTTTCTAATTTCTTCAAGTTTTTAATAATCTTGATCGTTTAACATTTTATGGCCTTATGAAAAGCTCAGGCTTCCACGTATAATATTATTTTGTCTTTTCAGTTATAATCATAGAATTAGCTCTATCTATAGGCATGTCTGCCTTTTAATAGCACCAAGATCTTTAATAGTTTCAAGATGAAAGTGATTCTTTCAGAGTAAGTAAAATATGTTGCATGAATTTTCTGCAAGGGGGAACAATCAGAGCTGCCAGTTTCCTTATGTTGCCCTCCCACATTAGAACACATGCTGGAAATCTCCAATTGTTCTGCACTCTCCTCCATGTGCAAGTTTATGGCACTTAAGGTAAATGCTTCTTATCCAACTTCACATCAAGGGTAATGCATTAAGTTATCCTTGGTTACAAAGAGGTACAATGAACAATTCTTTTTACAGTGGATTGTGGGCTTTATCATATCACATATGTTTTCCAACTTTTTTTGTGCATGTTTTCCTTTGGAGAGTTTTATGTTTTCTTTAGAGTTCAGCTCTGTTTGGCAATAAAAAGCAGTTTTGTCTCCTACCCTTTCCACTGTGTGCCTCCAGCACATGGATATAATCGATTCAAAGCTTGAAGAGCTGACCTAATCCCTGCTCTCCCAAGAAATGAGCCCCTTTCCAAAGCAGAAATAAAAAAAATATCTCACCAAGCAGCATTTTCTTGGCTTTCAAATGACTAGCACAGTATTTTGATCAGTTACCTTTTCACTGTAGTAAGAAATAAATAGCTTGTGAATAAACACTGACACGTGTTCATTTAAACCATAAGACAGCAGCATCTATGGTGCAAAGCATACCCATTTGAAATTTTTCTATATATTCTCTTCTAACAATATCCATGCATTGACACCAGCAAAGCAACAATACTCAGCCCTCCTTTCTTGAAATGCTGCTGTTTGGGGGGCCCTCTGAACACACAATGCCAGGAAGCCCATCCTTACCCTCCCCTGTATCTAGTCCAGGTACACTACTCTTCCACAGCAACCTGCCTGGTCAGGGGAATTACACTGAATGGACATTCTGGCAAGTCATAGAATCATAGAATCATAGAATAGATTGGGTTGGAAACGACCTCCAAGATCATCGAGTCCAATCCCTGATCCAACTCCAATTACTATATCATGGCACTAAGGGCCATGTCCAATCTCTTTTTAAAAACCTCCAGGGATGGTGAATCCACCACCTCTCTGGGCAGGCCGTTCCCATGCCTGATTACCCTCTCTGTAAAGAATTTCTTCCTAACATCTAACCTAAACTTCCCCTGGCAGAGCTTAAGCCCATGTCCCCTTGTCCTGTTGTTGGTTGCCTGGGAGAAGAGGCCAACCCACACCTGACTATAACTTCCTCCCGTGATTCCTCCTCAGATTAGATGTTTAACTGCATACAAAGACTATCCAACTTTAACCTCAACAACAGAAATCACTTTGAGGCAACTATTAAAACTTGTTCTCCAAGACCTAAGTTGTTCCAATTACACGCAGCTCAGCAGAAGACTTTGTGGGGTGGATGATCACCATTAACATCTGCTCACAGCACAGCTCTTAAGCCTTCCACTGGTACTGCTGGAATCCAGATGGGCTTTGGGTGTGATCGAGTCTGGAGGCTCCGGGGAGTCTGGGTACTTGAATAAACCCTGAGCCAGCCAGGTTAGAACACAGCAGCATTTGTATTCTCAGTAGAAATGCCATTGTTCCTCCTCCAGTTATCCTTTTGCCCTTCTTTGCCTTCATTCCCAGCATGAAACTAAGAGAGGTATGACTGGTACCACTGTGCACAAGACTGGCACATGAAGACACTGTGGTCTCTGCCAGTCTGATAACCCCCAGGTCCAATCCTTTTCTGGGCCAAATTGCTGTCCTGCTTGGGATGTCAATTTACTGAGTGGGTGACATGGCTCCATAATGCTATCTCTAAAAGCAGATGCATCATTTAGCCCCACAGGGATGATATCAAGGCTGGAAGACACTACTAGGGTCATCGAGTCTGATGTTTTACAGATAATTTTGCTTGGTGACTCTGAGATCATGGGGAAGATGGCTTTGAAAGCATGCAGCAGTTTCTAAAATACCATTCTCAAAAAAAAAAAAAAAAGAAAATCCAAAACATTAATTAAAAAGAAAATTGACAAAAGAGCATGACATCAATTTTTTTGCTGAAGTGGAGTTATCAATAATGCATCATTTGTTTTAAGAGAATGGATGCAAAAGTACACAGGTAAATGGCTGCAGTCATTTACTGTGGCTCCTTTTTGCAAGGCAGGCTAAATATACCTTTTGAGATCTTTTTTTTTCCCTTCAAGTAAGCATCTTTGCTATTGTGCCTACCGTGCACTAACTTGGGAAGCTTGGCTCAATCTCCCATGCCACAGAGAAGTAACCAGCCTGCAGTATGTACCCCTACAGATTATGGAGAACTTTTCCTAGCTCTGAGTTGACATCAAGAGATACAAACAGCACCATTTTCAGAGTGTTAGAAGCTGAACTACCAGTTTCAAAACTGATGTAGGTGGACAGGAGCTTCAAGATCTAAAGAATTAAACTGTATGAGTGCCATCCAACTCAACTCTTACTGCAAAGAACATCCAGACATGCAAGAAATTCCACAGCAATCTAGAGCCTTGGTGCGTAAGACGTCTATGAGGATCTAAACCCATGATAGTTCTAAAAATGGCACACTTAAGCTCCAAAATTCCCTAGTAATTGCAGGAAATATGTTCCAGAAACCACTGGAATACAGGACTTAAGACATTTTGGTCTGTAGCCTCCTTGCCACACAGATAGCAGCAGCAACAGCTCGGGTCTGAAGCCACATCTGTGTTTTGCTGCCCTTTTGCATGCAATATATTTTTGTTCTGGTAAAATGAACAAAGAATTTCCTCAAGCAAAAGGCAGCATTGTGAAGACAGTTTATATTAGCAGTGTTCCCAGTGTGCACAGTCTATGTTTCCTACATCTTCAGTTTCACTTCCAAAAGACTCCTGATGTTCTCTACCTCTTTCCTGGGCATCCCACGTACTGCAGTAAAACAACCAACTGCCTCTCCTCATTCCAATCCACTCAGGCTCTGTCTTAGACAGCACTCAGCCCTGCTCACTGTTATTCTGGGTCCCCAAATTCTAATAGTCAAACATAAAAAGTTACAGTTTGCTAAAAATCAGAAGAAGAAAATAAAACTTGGTGGAAGGTGGTAGCTGACTCGCCCTGGCAAAGGTAACAAATGCCAAATCAAGTTTCTGCACCATGAGCCTGTCCTGTGTGGCAGGTCCCTGCTTCTACAGAGCGAGTTCATTTCTATTTCTCTTATAGTCTTTCAACACCATAAAACCCACAACCAAACAAAGCAAACAAGCACGAACGTGGCAGTAAAGCAACAGAAAAAGCAGCTGGATAACCCACTCTTGATGACATTCACTGATACACAAAACCAAGGTTTCAGTCCCACACACCTGATGAGTAACTCGAAGGGATCAGACAAGAGTAGAGGGGTTAATTAAGAAGCAGCAATTTGCATTATATTCCAGCATGATCCACAGTCCACTGAAATCAATGGAAAGGATCCCTGTAGTTAATTCAAATTAATTAACCCAACTATGATTGACTCTTGAGTGCAATATGTGGCAAGCTGGAGATCAGAAACAGAATATTTTACACAACTTTATGTAAGACATTAAAAAGCCAGCACGCTCAGGATGTTTGAAATACTCTCATATTTTTTCAACACACAAGTTCAAAAGATCATAGCAACGTCTTAAAAAAAAAACAAAGCAGCAACAAGAATGAAGAGTGTGGCTTCAAACGTGCCTTTCCTGCTCACCCAAGGTGCCTGCTCCGCCAGCTGCACTGCTGGAATGACACTTGTAATTCATAATCAAGTGGTGAGAAGCAAGAGCATCGCGCTGAGCCTTGTTCTCAGCAAGAGCTCTGAGGCTGCTCCCATCCCTCAGCACAGTTGCTTCTGATCACAGTTACTCCCACTGCCCATCCTCTCCCTTTAAAACCTCTAGGTCCTTCCACTCTAGGCAATCAGAACTTTATTCTCCACCAGAAAAACCCTACTGGAGAGAACACAAACCATACCGTTGCACCCTGAGAAATGGCATATGAAATCAAAATTTCTAGTTCAGAAGGGCTGAGAAGACTTCCCTAAGCATGGGCACTGTTCAGGATTATCCTCCAGATTTCCCAGCTGCTCGGAAGCACAGTGTGTGCTAGGCACTGGGACAAGCCATGCCCTGGCTGTCCAAGCCAGCTGTCCTGCATCCCTCTTCTAACTCAGTTAACATTTGTAAATTGGTAAATAGATATTCCAAAGTGCCAAGCAACCAACAACTTAAAGAAGCTCACCTCTAAGCACCCAGAACGCGCAGTTGAACTCTCAAGAGGAGGACAGACACAACACAAAGGATCTGGATATCTGCTGAAACCAGAATGTTTTGTTTCGACACAGTCTTCATGAACAAAATTCCACTGAAACTGGCTCAGCACCCTGCACTTTGTCAGTCTGGCTGCTACTGAAACCAGGATTTTCTGGGTACGTAGCTCTTGAGCATCCCTCTCCCATGGAGTTCCCAGGACCAGGAAATTCAAAGTGTCTGGGAGTTTCCAGAGGGCAGCACACCTACCAGACATTCTGCATCTCTATAAACCACCTGCCATCTATGTCTTTTAAAAGAGATTGTAGAAACAAGATTCATTTTTCTATCTTTTTTTTTTCCTTTAACAAATACCACACAGCAGGAAAAACACTATGGAAACTTTAAATCCAAATCAACGAGCAGTTATTACCTCCCCAAGGTCACTCTGACAGTTTTATTATCAGCGACACAGGAGCAAATGTTGCAGAAGCACCTCTGTGTTATGCTTCTGTGCATGGTTTGGAGTTAAATTACTTTGGATATTGGGCCAGTAGTAGTTCTGATAATATGTTTTAAGGCTGGACGTGGGTCACGTCATGTCTGTGGATTATGTATGGAACTGTCAGCATTTCCAGAAAACCTTCTGCGTGCATCTGTGTGCTGGTAGCCAAGTCTGTGGCATTATTTATAACTATAAAGTGTCAACAGGTATAAACACAGGGAGCATTCAGGATTCAGTCTTGCACATATTCAATAACAACACGCATTGACTTCTAGCTGATCATGACAGACCTTAAAAATATATACACTCTACATCTTGAAAAGCAAAAAAAAAACCAAAAAGGGAAGGCAAAAATAGAAGAAGGTATAATCCAGCACACAGAGACGTGATGCAAGGTTCCCTCTTTGCTGTGAGGGTGACAGAGCCTGGAAGAGGCTGCCCAGGGAGGTTGTGGAGTCTCCTTCTCTGGAGACTTTCCAACCCCCCCTGGATCTGTTCCTGTGTGGGCTGCCCTGGGTGACCCTGCTCTGGCAGAGGGGTTGGACTCGATGATCTCCAGAGGTCCCATCCAGCCCCTGCCATTCTGTGATTCCTCCTGTCTAGCTTTGTGTTTCCAGTGAGTAACATTGTGAGGGCTTGAGAAAACATTCTCCCTGTGGATGACAAACACTGCACTACCCGAAGGGGGACAGGCAGCCTTTGCAGCCACAGCCTGGCATTCTGTCTGTGGATGGCACTGGTTTGGCTCTCCCTCGCAGGTACACACACCCCTACACACACAGCACTGGGCTTTTGAACACACCAACCCAAAACAAAAGCAGCTTTACACAGGTTTCTTTTGAGAGGCGTGCCCAAACCAGATGGAACTATGTCCAAGAGCACTAAAACAGCTTTACAGAAATATGCTGCCAGAGCTGAGCAGGGTTTCTCTGTGATGCTAGAGGCAGTAGGGGCTGTTTTTCTCCTCTCACCAGGCACCAGGGAGGCCTCAGTCACAGAGAGAAAATCCTGCTCTGGAATAAATGAAAAACTCTGAGACTTTCCCCCAGCCTAAAACTTTTCTTTGCTCTCCACTTCCTCCAGTGAACTTGGTTATGTTTCTCCAGCTATACTCTAATGCCAACAAGAGCAGTAAGGGACTAGGAAGGTGCTTTTACCACACAGGGAAACATAACCGTTGACAACTCTTGTCTTGGAAAACAATAGTGCCTTTCCTTTGCAAATTAATTTTAATAACTGTGGCTAGTTTGCTGTGAGTTGAGGAGTTTTGCATGAATACACACAATTAAATTAATATGCAAATGTTCCCATTCCTCTGAGAATACTAAGAGGCATTCTTTACAGCCTATGAGACAAGGAGGAGGAAGAGAAAAAAAATAGCAGCCCCAAAAGAGTGTTGTTTAGCAGGGTGGGACGTCTTTTCTTTGGCTAAGCCACTGAAAGGGGATTCAAGCCTGACTGAAACCATGCTTGTTGATGAAGCAGAAATAAAGGAGGAAGAGGAGCCTTTGGAGACAAAGGAAAGAGGAAAACACTGGAGCATCCCAAGTTGTTAAAAACTGACCTCAGCAAGTCTAAATCTTCACAAAAGTGGCATTTTCTGTGTCAGGCCTCACAAAGGTTCCTATTCTTCCCCTGACTGCAGGGTTTCCTTCTTTTTCCAGTCATGTTTGAGGAAGGGCCTCAGACAATTAGCACAGCCTCTGGCCCTTCACCCTTCGGCTGTCAATCTCCCATCCCAAGCAGATGGGCAGCAGAACAAGAAAAGATGGTATCCAAGTGGTGTTGCCCTTCAGCTCCTGTCTGTGTGCTGGGGCCCCTGGGAATGGTGGCCTGGCTGGGACGGGGAGGGATTCCCTGCGAGCAGAGCCCTTGCTGTACAGGGCAACTCTGCGAGCAGTCTGGGCTCTGTGGACCGGCTTCCCAGGAGCCTCTGGCCTCAGCCACAAAGGAGCCTCGGGAAGGTGTGGGGCCGGAATGACTGAACAGTCGCTGAAAGTTATTACGGAAAAGCAACTCTTCCACTGGGGCCCTTGCTTGCTGGCTTTGTAGACTTGGACAAAACCAACCACTACCCAGACAGCAGATTCATCACAGGAGGGAGCATGTGTGACAGAAAGAGAGATTAGAAAAGGCTGGGAAGATGGAGGCAGATGGATATAGAGGTGGATCTCCAAGAAGGGGAGGGAAAGAGATGAAAGACAAAGGCTCTCCTGTACTGCTGCTGTTCTCAGCACAGGGCCTTTCTCTGACCTCCCGTAATAGATTTAAGGGAACCATGAGCACTGGTAATACTGCAGTGGGAATGGGTGTTAAGTACGGCCAGGGGACCAGGAGGGAGGACACAGCTTCCAGTCCTCTCCCACTGGTCTGCCCCAGCCTGGGAGCAAAAGAGAGAGGAAGACCATGGAATGAACAAAAACGCACAGGCAGCAGTGCAAATATAGGCTGGCAGGCAGGAAAGCACCCACCCCTCATCTGAATAGCTCTGGAAAAGCAAGTGGAGGGGGAGGAAAAGCCCATTTTGAGGTAGGATGAGCCAGTACAAGTCTGACATCCACTGGGGTGGGCATGGCTCTGATCTGAAACTATAAACCCTCTACAGATGACTGGTCAGTGGGTCCCACAGGATAATTAGGATAATTATGCTCACCGTCCTTGTGCAGGGAGGGAATGAAGGCACGGGAAAGCACCCATCTTCAATTGCTTGGCATACTCTCCTTACATCCTCTGTTTCCACAGGGTTCAGAAGGTCAGTGGTCTGCAACAAGCACAGGGAGGTGACAAGTGAGAGCAGGTAGAGCTACGTGCCCTTCACCCACCCAGCACCGCTCAGGCAGTGACACAGCGAGGCTGTGATGTGAGGGCAAGCAGGACTCCCGAGGAGCCGTGACATCTGGCACAATGTCACTCTTCCTATTTACTTTTTACATTGTCCTTTTTGCAGGTAAGAGAGTGCTGTGAAGGGAAGGAACTAAAATTTATCCAGAAGAACCTGACAGTCGAGATTACTACTTTCACAAACAAGTATTTTTGATAGAAACTGTACCCATTTCTTAAAATCTCATGAACATAACTGCAGGGAGAGGATGCAGTTTATTAGAGGCCCCTTCTTTTGTTGGCAGGAGCCTGCCATCCCTCACTCTGAGGACTCCAGTGCATCTGAGAAGGAAAATAAACAGCTTCCCTCTCCCCCTAAAATCCTATAACTCATTAAAACCTACATGAGATTTTAGTAAAAAGGATCCAATTTGGTTTTTATTTACCTTCTGGTTTTAAGTCTTTAAGAAACAAATTGCTATGCAGCTTTGCTGGCTAAAATAAATAAATCATTGCATAAATCAATCAGCAAATACAGTGAACAAAAATAAACAAAAAAAAAAAGAAAGAAAAAAAGGAAAAAAAAAAAAAGAAAAGCCTGACACTTCCACAGTCCCCAGCTCCCAGGACCTGCTATAGTAAGGGGTGCACCAGACTGTGCCATGCTCTCAGTAACAGCAGCAAATTTATTAAGACTTTATGCGTCGTTGTTGCCTTTCTGCTTTTATTACTGAGTCTGTTCTGTCTTTCTCCTTCCTTGCCCTGCGCACACCATCTGCCAGTAAGTGCTAGGCAAACAGGAAAGGGGTATTATTATTTGTAGCTGCAGAGGAAGGCTGCAGCGTGTGAGCTGCTGTGCGAATGGAAAAGGTAAAGACAATCCATGCACTGGGAGGATCAGACATCAAAGAAGAGGTGGGTGAGAGCTACACAAGCAGTAAAACCATCTCCTGGCCTCGGGGGTCTAGGCCTCGATGGCAGAGGTGATGCCCTTAATTTTAATCTCCTTGAGGAGCACAAAGGGAAGAAGGATTTATGACACAAATAAAGAAATTACTATGAATAAAATGTCTGTCTGAGCTACAGTGAAAAATGCTCAGCCCAGAGTTTTATTGTGTTTTTGTTTAACCTCCTCACATGAGGCAAGGGGAAGGCCTCAGCCAACAGGCCTGCACAGCCGGCAGCTGGCAAACACAGGCCGCAGCCACGAGATCCGTTCTCATTCTGAGAGGGCTCTGGAGTCCCAAAGGGATCTGCGGACACAGACACAAGTTTTTTAATATGAATGTGCAGGTATTAACAATATTACTTCCAGAGCACAGAGATCCCTTCTGCCCAAGACCAAATATTCCACCAAACCACTGAGACTGAAGTAAATTGGCTAGGAAGTACGCTATTTTCTCCCAGTCTAATTTCTGGGGAGCTTTCGGCCAAGAGCTGAAAACCAAGAATGTAATTGAAGTAACTCCCCTTTCCCGAGGAGAACTGCCTGGAGATGCAGCCGAGGTGCAGCTCCCAGCGGTGCTCTGTCTTCTCACACAAGCAGGTGAAACACAGGCTGTGGGCTCAGCTCTGCTCCCTGCTTGTGCACCACAGACATTATTTCTCTGCTTCATGTGTTTACAGTTAGCCACAAGCTTAAGTGCTCAATGAACTAAGGCAGGAGCTCCTGCTACTATTTTAATATATTTTAAATACATTTCAGCATATTTGCTTCCTTTCAGGATAATTTCCTGGTTTTCACTGGATCCCCTCTAATTTTAGATGGCCATGTCAATGTATCGATCACCTGCTGAGGAGCCATTAATCAATTGGGAGAAACTTTAGACCTTGGTAGTTCAGCCTGTTACCAAGCAGCATTTACTTTTCTGCTCTGAAAATGTGAATATCTTAGAAATTAAAAGCTGCGACCTGAGCCAGGTGAATTGACAGAGAAATAAAACCTGTAATAAGAGACAAACAAGATATTCCTAGAGTGGCTTTCTGAAAGCAGAAGCTTCCTGTGAGGGCACTGGGAACAGTCTGTAGTGGATAAAAGCACATTATTATCACACAAAGCTGTGGCTACTTATGACAAACACAAAGAGCCGGTGAGGATGAAATCAACTGACTGAGAACTGTTTGCATCTACACAACCTCCAGGTACTGCAATCTTGACTTTGCACTAGCCCAGGGAAGCTGCTCATTTAGCTTTAGGGGTGAAATGAACAGTTAGGCAGTAACAGCACTGAGGGAGAACAGATGGGTAAGGCATTCTCCTGACCGTGTCTCATAGCAAAGAATGTAATAAAAATATTACACAGGAAATAATCAAGACAAGTTAATTCAGTTAACGTGGGGGATTTAGACTTGAACTTTCAGCAAGTCGGGTGATTTAAAGACAAAGCTTCCACTGTGCCTGACCGGGACGTGGGACCTTTTTCATATCCCAGTCTTCTGGGTTTCTCCCAAAATCACGTCCTTTGGCAACAGGTAGAGGTACCAAAAAGAGCTGCATTCCATATCTGTCAGGAGCTCTATGTTCTCATCGCCCGACGCTCAGAAAATGGAAAATGCCAAAACCTCGTAACACTTGTGCCAGTAGGCTCTGTGAGAAAAGATTGGAGCTGGTGTGGCAAAGGAAACAAATCCAAGAGGGCGCAGAAATGCGGTGCATTGTGCAGTCTTGGCCAACACGCGTAAAACGGGCAACTGGAGAAAGGGAGAAAAATTTGCTCTTCCTTCTCCTTGCCAATGCTGACCACAGCTGCACCAAACCAGCTGGCAGCCAGCTGCCCAGCCTTTCACTCCTACCCCACCGGCTTCGCCAGCCCTCTGCCTACATGGTTTCTTCCCCCGGCAGCAAGGATGTCTGGGCAGAGATGGCACAGACTAGGGCCAGGTAAGAAAGCAGCAGGGCTGCAGCCATCAGTAGCAAACCTGGCTTGGCATCCATTCCTCAAGCAGCAGCATCAAGGAACGTGATGCTGAAGACCTCCTCTGCCACAACTTCACCTCTCTCATCTGAATGAAGATGTAGATCCTCCTGCAAGCCCCAAGATACATGTTTATTGTCTGCAATCATTGCTGAAGTTTCAAGGCTGAGGCAGTATTGCCTGCATTAGCTCCCCTGCTGTGTGCAGCTTGCTTCATTTGTCTTTTCCCCAGCTCTCTATCCCCATCTCCAACAGTCATTCCTAATATAAACTGCACCCAGAGCCTTCCTTGAGATGAGGACACACTGTAGGTCCTGAACAAACAGTCCTGAGCAGCCTGATTTCACACCAGGAGGAAAGACAAAAGGCAGTCTCGGTCTGCACCCACAGTGACTGACTAGGAACAGTGCATCTGTGGTGAAGGATTCCAACCCTGTTTGAAGGGCAATGCTGTTCTGATGCATGAAAGGAAAGTTAGGTTGGCCCCAAGGTCAGCACAGGGACGATGACAGCAGTGACATCACTGTGACTCGGCTAGGAAAGGCATCTTTGGATGTTTACAATACAGGAATCTTGGTTTTGTCTTAACCTACCAAGGACAACCAGCACAAACACTGACATTTCAGGTTGGTTTTCCCCCACAATATATAAAGTTAAAAACAACTGTTGGAATTAGAGACTTCCTGTGACAACTGTAGAAATGACACAAATCTTTAGTGAGCAGCAGGGACCAGAAACATCATAAATCACTCTTTGAACGAGTGCTTAGGCAATCTTGGAGGAAACAAATTCAGCTCTGATGTGGTACAGAACAGACAATGTCTTGTTACAGAAAGACTTCCCATCTCAGGCATGCAAAGCAAACCAACTTCAGCTGTACCTTAAAACATGTATCTGCCTGCAACTCCAGCCAGTGCTGTCTAGAGCATTCAAATCACCATCCTCAGACAGCACTTTTCTAATGTGCTCAGAAATGTCCAGACCAAGTTCTGCTTTCCAACCTCTCCCTGAGGGATCCAG
Source organism: Chloroceryle aenea (assembly GCA_013399075.1). NCBI lineage: Eukaryota > Metazoa > Chordata > Aves > Coraciiformes > Cerylidae > Chloroceryle > Chloroceryle aenea. The sequence goes on from VWZY01006332.1 coordinate 44,977, forward strand.
TGATGTGCAGGTGAGTAACCATGTAGCTCCAGGACTGCCCTCCTAATGAGAAACCTAGGCCACAGCATTTCTACCCTGCCCTCAATCAGTCACTCCAGAAGCATCCATGAGGAGGAGACAGAGGGGACCACCCTGCTGCCTCAGAGCTCCTCCAAGCAAAAGCAAACCCTGCTTAGGCCAGCTGAAACCACAAGAGGCCAGTTAAAACCAGAAATGCCGCTTTCTCCAAGACAGAGCAAGTCCCAGATGCGATTCTCACGAGACACATTCTTCCTAAAAATCCTTTGATCACCTCTGCCCAACTTCTGTGGCCCTGACTGCTCTCTTAAGTCACTCTCTTCAAAGTGACTCATAACTGGAGAAACTCACATGGACAAGGGGCAATGGACACCAACTGGAGCACGGGAAGTTCCATCTCAACATGAGGAAAAACTTCNTATGATTCTATAAATACACCTTTGGGATTGTCCTTTCTCCCATCATCTATGTCCCCTCATTTGGGGAAGAAGAATGGAATCTTTAATCCAACAGTAAAACCTGGCAGAGCAGAAACCCTCAAAGCAGAAAATGCATCAACACCTTCTCCCCAAGCAGAGTTCCATAGCAATGCTGGAAGGGCACCCACCCTGGCTCTCACCGGGCGACTGCCATCCCTAGGACAATCTGAAGCTCACCCTGTATCAGACAGTGCAGCTGCCACTCGGGCCAGGCTCTGTTTCAACACAAGAAGAGCTCTTCTGGAAATGACACATTGCTTTGGTCTTTAACACCGCTGTTTCCAGATACAACATGCTTTATGTTGCAAGTGTTTCATGCTAAAACTGCAGGGAATATTCAGGGCAATTCCGTGAATTATGGTAAAATAATATTTGATAGATCACAAAAAGAAATCTACACATGCATGCTTTCCTTCCGAGTCTTGGCATTAGTTTAAGATTTTATATGCTGAAAATATTACAAATAAAATCGATGTGCAAGCATCTAAACTGTACCTTTCTGTTTATGGTTATATACATATATACATATGGAAGCTGCATGTGTATAGAGACATATGGGGCTACATATTTAGTTATGTTAATTCATCAGATGTGGCACTGTTATCTGGATGGAATTTCTACCTAGAACTCAGCTAAATTCACACATTTAATCTTGTTGCCCTGTTTTTGTGCAGAAGCAAATGGAAACAAGATGCAGAACTAGTGGCTGTAAATAAAAAATTCTTGTCCCTGTGATAAAGGGCTGACATTGCTGAAGAGGGAACGGGCACCTTTTGAGCAACATAAACAGGATAGCTCTAAAAAGAGATGTTTATATAATGGGAAAATAATGTTTTTCCAAAGCAAGTTTCAATTCTAAGTGCCCTTTATTAGATTTGATTGGCTGCTACATAAGAAATCACCGTGATCAATCTTTTAGTTAATCTCCATCGTCCTTCAAGCATCACAGTGACATGGCTGGGACATGCCAGCAGTCGCAGATGCTTCATTAAGTAGTTAATCAGCAATAGCTGTAGGGGTAATTCAACATTTTCCAAAGACATCAAATAGCACTTCAGGGTAAAACGTGCCCCTCCACTGATATCTTTCTGGGTTGTTGTGATTAAAGCATAATTAGGGTTCACCATCTCTCTTCCAAATAGCAACACATCAGAGGCTTGTGAATGATAGAGGGTATCTGGCACATCAAAGCTGTGTTTTTAGCAGTAGATGTAGGGGGTTTACAGCCCAGACCGGTGGAATTTAGCAAGAGTGCTCTGGTCATGTATTAGAGGGAATTTTCTGTACTGAAAGCCCCATGGTGGGTATGGTCTGTGTAAATGGTGCAGGAGTAGGATGTAAAAGCAAACACTGATTTCCTGAGCAAACTAAAAGTAGCCACACTGTAATGTTCTTGGCTCAGATCAAATGCTTGCCTAGGGGAGAATCCCTTTATTAACAGCAGCATAAACTTCCAGCAGCTAGAGAACTTTTGGATGGTTTTATCTGAAAAAAAACCATAACTAACAGCTACTAGAGACAGTGCAACCTTCCAGCAAGCCACATCTGTACAGTGGTCTGAGTATTGCTAACGGCTCCACCAGTTACCCTGGTCTCTCCCCTCATGGTCAACCATCCATCACACATTCAGCCACGAAACAACAGTTTACATAACAACCCCGATTTCCTGGAACAGAGTCATCTGGGTACGGGCCTGTCTTTCAGAAATAAGTTTCATCCCATTACATGTATTTTCACTATTTGCCCTCCAGTGAACACAGATAATCACTGGAGTACTTAATGACAATTAATAGTAGAGGAATGGCGTCTTAAGAGCCCTGTTCTTGGACCATGCTGCGGCCAGAGCACAAAAGGATGACCGGAGTCCCCACGAGGTATTAGTCTCACACACTTGTTTCCAAACCTCAAGTAGACTGCTGGAATGACATAGCAAAGGGAACACTGAGTTTCTTCAAGTATTTCAGTGTGAAGGATAAGGAGGGATGCTTTGTGCTCTAAATCCAAGCAGCTTTTGGCCTTCGCAAGTGTTTTCATTAAATTGGTACCCACCTGACTCTCAGAACATTCAAAAATGAGCGATCTCTGAAGAGACAACCAAACAAATCCAGTGTTTCTATTTGTCAGAGCTTTCAGTCAAAATTAATTACATGCCAAAGATGTCATGCTGGCCAAGCTGAGTGGCACTCAAGGGCTGCTGGAGATGCCAGCACTGGGGTATGCATTAGCAGCCATGCAGAAAGGGGACAGCGTTCAGCTCCCTTGGAACAGGCAGCTATCGGAACACACGGTGCTGTTCAGTGCTTTCCTGTTCAATCAGCCTGCTGCCGTCGACAGCAGTGCTCTTTTTGCCCCTTTCTCTCCACAGAAAGAGCAGCCTGAGATATGGATTCATTATAGAAATAAAAACTGCTGGTCGGGGCACTGGGGTGCATTGCTGAGAAGAGGAGGAGGAAGAGTTCACCCTAACATACTGATCAGTGGGGATGGAGGCTGGCGAGAGAAAAAGCATGCCCAATAAAATAATTATGACCAAAGCATGAAGGGGAGTAGGATCTTATGCTGTAAATCTTCCAAGAATGTATGCTGTAAAGAAAATAAAAAGCTATCAACTTGAAATGTCTGGCTTTGACATCTATGCTCTTCTTGGAAGTGGAAATGCACTCCGTGATTCTTACAGTCACATCCATGTTACAAATATGCACCAGGATCCTCTTTCAAGGGTGTATTGTACAAATGCCCTGCAAAAAGAGGAAGACTATGGCCACACAGCTGACCTAGGACTGAGCCACACATGTAACCATAGACTGGGAGCATGGATTTTGTTAATCCATGTGAGGGGTAACACAGGGGCTACAGAGGGCTGAGTGTTTCTGTGCAAGCAGGGCAGTGACACTTAGAAAAGACACACTGTGTGCAGAACTGCCCAGGTATATCTGAATGCTTGTGTCCAGACCACGCTGCTTTCTAGAAGGCTATTTTCTCCCTCCTGTCAGCAGCAATGAGTGCTGTCTGGCTGCTTCTTCCAAAGGAAGAGGGAACACCTACCTCTTTTTTGCACTCTAGCAGCTCAAGTACGAGCACAGGTTTGCTGTCAGAGGTAACGTTCACAATTCTGTATGAATGCTTCCACTTCTAGGCACAAGAGCAAAGAGGAAGGATCAGACCTGCTACACTTTTGCACCAGAAGGAGCTGCTCGTATTGGGCAATGGGATTCTCCTGCACAACATCCACCTGTGCTTACGAAGCACCTCTGCAGGAATGGACAACGTAAGAAAACATTTGAAAAATGGCTGTATGCAGGGGTATCTTCATCTAGAGAAGGGCAGCGGAGCTGGGGANCATCTTTCAGAAAAGTCATCTAGAATGTTTGGCCTGGACTTAGTCCAGACTCCCAGCACACCTTCTCTTTAAAAGTATAATTTCATAACAATAAATAAAACTTAAAGAACCCCACATGAATCAGGTTTTATTTATTACAGGTTTTATTGAAAAGATCTTTAAGAGAGCTTGCAACACTCCCAGAGTGCTGGGGAAGAACATGCCTCTATTCTCAGCCTTTCTATATTTTCTTAGGTGTTTTTTTCAGGCCAGTTACCAGACTGTGGGACACAATCATTGAATTATCATCACAGAATGGTTGGGGTCTGGAAGGAACCTCTGCTGACCATCAAGTCCAACCCCCCTGCCACAGCAGGGTCACCCAGGGCAGGACACACAGGAACAGAGCCAGGGGGGGTTGGAAAGTCTCCAGAGAAGGAGGCTGCTCACTTAAGAGCTGACCTGCTTATGCACATACTGCTCTAATCCCTTT
>VWZY01006332.1:49864-88719 GCA_013399075.1 Chloroceryle aenea
ACCTCTGCTGACCATCAAGTCCAACCCCCCTGCCACAGCAGGGTCACCCAGGGCAGGACACACAGGAACAGAGCCAGGGGGGGTTGGAAAGTCTCCAGAGAAGGAGGCTGCTCACTTAAGAGCTGACCTGCTTATGCACATACTGCTCTAATCCCTTTCAAAGTACAGGCCATCAATGACAGTGGGACTTAGTGCCTGCTTAAAGCTAAGCATGTGCTTAAGTGTTAACTTAAGATGTTAAACGCTAACAACTGCCCCCTCTCTGCAATGTAAATCTGTTACTGGGCTCTGAAAACACCAGTCCTGCTCTGTAACTGAGTATGATAAACATCTTGACCATAATGAAAGTCTGTCCATTTGAATGATCTCTGAACATCCACATCACCTGGCTTGCAGATCCTTCCCACTTGGTGTGCTGTTTTCAGAGTGCAGACCCAAGATATTTGACAGGCCTTTAACTTAAGCTCTGAACACATCCTTTACATTTAATTAAAGTGTGAAGGATCTTCTATTACCCAAACACTACATTGTAAAAGAGTTTTCATGTTTTCTCTTTGCTTTGCACTTTATGCAGTCTTTTAAGTTCCCATATTTTTTTTCCAAGCACAGATGCTCTCCCTGTTGACAGAATTATGGAGAATATATTTTTCCTTATCTTCTTTTACAACTTTTTCCCCTCCTACCATTTTGAGAATATACTCCAAGCTTGCTGATGTATAACTCTCATTTCATTTCACAGGAACATTATTTTCTCTGTTACAGAAAACATATACAACTTTATTCACACTGAACTGCTAGTGGAATCAAATTAAATTAAGACTAGATGGAAATTGCAGTGAAATGATCTTGCCCATCCAAAGTATAGTAAAAGTATTGCCTCTGGAAAGACACTGCTGTCTCCACAGTAATTAGCATTTTAATCCATGAGCGACTCCACCTTCAGCTTCATCTTCATCATTATATTTTGGTCTAGCAGCGGACACATTTTAAAACATTCAAGTACAGAAAAGGCCTTAGAACTTGCTTCAGATGTTGTAACTAATGTCTGTGTGTCTTACCACACAGGGTAATTAGTAGAAAAAGACATTACTCAGCAAAAGGAAAGCTCTCTCCCTCTAAAATTGGGTAACAGTGGCATCAGAGTCGAAGCATTCTCACGTATGTGGCCCTTTCCCACTCTCTGCCACTGTGAAACGGTCAAAAAGACAAAATAAATCAAGTATATCCCAACTGCACACCCACTAAATACTGCTAGAGACATACAAATGACCTCAAATGATTATAAGACAGGCAGGTTTCAAGGAGATTTATTACTAAGAGCTCAACTATAATATTCTTCCCTGTAGCAAACAGTTCATTGCTCCTCAGGCAGCCCCGTCGACAGTGCTGGGGCACAGGACCCCCCGGCTCCCTGGGAGGACGCTGCCAGGAACAGAACGACCAAACCAGAGGCTTCCCTATGCTGGCTTTGCAACAGGACCACCTGCTTAGCCTGCTGCAGCTGGAAGGTCTTCCCTAAGCAGATCGACTGCAAAATGAATCTACCAGCACTAAAACTGTTAAGATAACAGTGTCTGCACTGTAAACCTGCTGTAATTACACCGGCACATCCACACGCTCTGGAACAGCGTCAAGGGGTTTTACTGGTGTCTTACCTTGCCAAAGCCTGTTCTCAGCCTGTCCAATTAACAGGCTTGAGCCGATCAAACTCTCTTCAGCTTTTCTTTCACTCTTCCCAGGCTCTGGTTTTGTCCCTACCACTCCGTCTTGCCCTCACAAAGCCCGCAGTGAGAAAAGCAATACAGGAGGCGGTTCAAAGAGGACTGGTGAATTGAACGTGTTGCCTCGAAGGGGAGGCTTTGAAAACAAGTTTACTTCTGAAGCTAGGAGAGAAAAGTATAAAACTTGATGCAATAATCACAGGGTAAAATTCAATAGTCTGTTCCACCCGAGAGGTCAGGCCCAACGATCGCAATGCCTTAAAAGTATGAAAATTGAGAGCTGCTTTAAGATTTGTGGACAGGCCAATAACATTTACACTGCTTATGAAGTGCTCCTGGTAGATATAAAATTAACTCTGTAGCTTCTTCCTCATTTCTGCCTTTTGTCATTTCTTTTCCAATCCAGCATCCTTCTGCTTGTGGGTTCGTTGCCATGTCTGCATGGCACATTTCCAGCCGTGTTCAAGATATCCTTCATCCTGCTCTGCTCCCTTCCTCATTTGTTTACTCCTCCATCACCCTGCACAACAGCAGACACCTATCTTTCTCTGCCATTCAGCTGTTCCATACATATACACTCTTTACATTTCACCACTGTCAGCCTCCTCTTTTTCTGCCTCGATGGAGACACCTCTGCTCAAAGATCTCTGGAGGACTGGCAGGGAGAGACTGACAGGGACTCTGACATACAGCCGCTGGCTGCCAACACATTCAAAACTTGGGTTAAATAGCTTCTGAATCCTTGCTTTCATCTCTTGGCTTTTTCTACCTTGGCAAAGATAGGCAAAAACCAGGTGTATCCTCATCAGACCTTGAAGGTCAAATGACTCGGTTGAGTAGCCTTCATTTGAATTGCAGCTTTTGAAATAAATCTGACAAGAAGAGTTTGATATATTGGCAATTTTGGAAGGAAACCAGAATTTTGGGATCACTAAACTAGAGAGACTTCCAAGGTCATCAAACTGTCATCACACAAGTGGAAGAAACTATGAAAAGACCCTAAATCCAAAAGGCTCCATGCTGCCTTTGCCACCCATACACACTCCACAGAACACTCCAAACAGTTACAGCACGGAAGACCAGTTCCTGCAATACTTTAACCACAATGAAAGTGAAGACAGCACGAGATTTTGTTACCCCAGCTGAGGAATATATCAGGTGAAAACTTGTCACACAGACTCTCCTCAGAAGGGAAAAAGAACAGTGTTACTTTCCTGAGTCAGAGGGCTCAGGAGATGTATTTCACAGCTACATAACGATATGGTAGGAGCAGTCTCACAAAGCCCCAGAGGAGAGGCACTCCTGTGGGGAACACGCTGATGGGGGGCACAGTTCTGAGCCTTCTGGTGGCTCAGGCCAGGGCTGCTCAGGATCTGGCTGTGCAGACAAATGACCACCTCACCACACTACTCTGCTGCCTGGCCAAGGGCAAGCTGCACCGACCAAGAGGAGTTTTGTTTCCAGGGGGCTCAGATCAGTCCCCAGGCTCCCATTTGCTGTGTGAGTGAGCTGGATATTACAGTGTCCCCTGTGCCACTGAAAATTTCCCCCAGTGTATTTAGCTCAGAGAGGACCTCAGTGGGAACTGGAGCAAGCCAGTGGACCACTCTGATCAACCCTGAGTGGCAGATTGGAGTTGGAAGCCTTCACTTTTTTTTAGCTGCTTACTTGTGATAAGATTTTGCAAGGTTACAGACAGAAACTGCATCAAATTACTGTATAATTTAGTGTTTCAAATACTTTTTTTCCGTGGCTGTATGTGTCTGGCCCATTCCTGCAGGAAGCATTGAAGTGAATTAGTCCTCTGGCTGACAAAAACAAACCTGCAACATTTGTCTTTAACAGAAACCAACTGCCCTTTCCTCTGGTCCCCCCTCTTCTCATTCTGGGAGGATGATAATACACTTTTGATTTGTCAAAATATTTCACTTAGTAGAAAACAGAAACCTCCCCTCTATGGGAGAAAGTCTTTTCTTCCCTTTTAAAAGTTAGAAATTACCTTAAGTGAAATGTCATTCAGATAAGAAAACCTGAAATATTTCAAGGTTTTCCCAAATTCTTATCAACCTTATCCTCCCTCGGCTGAAACTATTTGACTCAAATTCATCAATGTTTCTGGTGAACATGAAGAAGGTATTACTGTCAGGGAAAAAATAAAAAAAAGGACAAAAAGAACAGAAGTTTTGTTTGAATGTTTCCTTATTTCTAGCCAGAGGCAAAACTCCATCGTGTGTTCACTGGGACGAGAGCTGGGTTCCTGCGTCCTCTAACTCTCCTCCAAGGTTAGTAACTCACATTTATTTTTTCCTCTTATAAGAAGAGCCAAGTCCCTCATTTCCTTGTTGGGGTTTTTTTCTTTTTTTGGTGGCTTGTGGTTTGACTTTTTTTTTTTTTGCTAATTGTGTTGGTGGACGATTTAAGAGATACACAGTTAAAGCCTGTGAAAATCTTTCCTAAGAAAAGAATATTGGGTAGGGATCCTGAGAATTCACAAACAAACAGAAAAATCCATGGACAGCGCCATGAACTTCCACATGCTGCATTAGGACTAAGAAAAGAGTTACAGAGAGAAAGGGAATGAACCTGCTGAAGGCTTATTAATGACATTTAGGGAGTGTGCTGCTGGGAGCGCTATCAGAGTGCTCAAAGCAACAAAGATGTTGAAAGAAGGTGGTAAAACCAGATAAGGACCTTCTTCAACATTTCACTTGGAAAAAATGAGCAATTGCTTTTTTGGGATCTGATCGTTCATTTCAGTTCTGCTGCTAGGTGGAACTTGAGCCAGGAAAGACTGGGACCTAAATCACCCACATGCATTTCCATGGGACAGTGTAAATGGGTAGGGAAGTCCTGCTGTAGGAGGGCAATAAAGCTTCAGCCCATCAGGGCAACTGCTTCACGTTCCATAAGCAGAGGAGGGCCAGAAAAGAGAGTAATCCTTATCTGGATACAAACTCCTGCTAGCAAAGACTGGTAAGCTTCTGCAAGCAAATCCCCCCTTGGGGAATGCTGAAACGAGGGCTCACTTGCTACAAACTACCTATGACCAAACATAGATGTCCAGGTTCCTCCGAGTGCCATTTGCCTCTAATAAGAATGTAAGGGTTGCAGTTTCCCTCCATCAAATCTTGACTGCGTGAAGCTCCTCCGTGTTCAGTGACTGCAAATCTAAAAGTGATTAACATTTCCTGGGGGAAATTACAAATGCTGCTCATTTAAGGAATTTCAGAACTTTTGTTTAGAAATTATCATTTTGATTTGTACCTTTAATAGAATGGAATACTGTAAATGGATCTACATATTAGATTATAATTATGAAAGTAAAATTAATTACATTTAATGCCATCTGTGTAGGTACTTAATGAAGGAACTAGAAATTCAAATTTGTCAGCTGGAACTCAGTAATTTTTTAAAAATACGAACTGTACCTGGAAGTGCAACTGGCTCACTGATTTCTCTGCCGTTGTGTTCCACTCCTGAAGGACTGTATTTTGGAAAGTCAGGGGGCCCGAGCCCTGCCATGCCACTCTTCCTCCTCTATTTAGCTGCCAGATTTTCCTGTACTCAAAAAGCCAGTCCTAAGAACCTCAGGTACAAAATACTTTCCACATTTCTGACAAAAGAAAAGGTTCTTCCCAGCACAAAGGGCTTTGAAATCTATCTCCAGCTGAAGAAGGAACGGGAGCTCAATCCCATTAACAATCCAGTCATATAAATCTTGGCTAGCGCACATACTGGATTTAGCTTTTGTTTTACTATTGTAGCTGAAAAACTGCAATACAATTCCCCGCGGGATGTTAAAAAACGGGTAGTATAGGTCCTTCAGAAAATTCAATTGCCTAATTCTCACCCAGGAGCAAACTTTTATGACAGTTTTTAAAGCTTCTGAAAAACAGTTGGTTGCAGTGATTGAAGCTGAAGTGAGATTCGCATCCATTTTCTAATGCCTTAAAAATAACAACAGGAATAATGGCCCTTATACAATGGAGTTGTAAAAAATTAGAGGTTTCACCAAAAGAGTTATTTAGATGAGAAAATTATAGCTGCACGTTTGCACATCTGCACCTTGACAATCATATCCATGAGAATGTTGTAATTGCCATGAATTATGCAAAATGCTAATTAAGAACTCTAATTCACTAATCATCTCACAGGGTCAGAACTAGAGCTGAATTTTATTAAGGACATACAATTCTGTGAAATGAATTTCTGCACCATAAATCTCTTTCCAGAGGGAAGAAGGGAGGGCAGGCGGTCTTTGTGGCTTAGCTGGAAGGAAGGGATCCAAGAGGAAGCCGCCTGGGCAGCCCAGCCACTGGTATCCTGTATGGTTTCTGATCAACACCTTTGTTCCTCAGTTTCCCTCTCTGTAGGGTCAGGAGACCACCCTCCTCCCTCCCCAGGGATGCCCGAGGTTTAGCATGACCATGGTTCTAACACACCACCTATGGAATGCTCCACAACTCTTCCAAAAGCTACCTACAATGTTCTGAGGAGCATTTGCTGCTAATATGCAGCTGGTAGCTCTTGCAAAAGTTTGAGGCAGAGGGAAAAAGAAAAAAGAAAAGGGAGTGACTGGGCTGCACCCAGGAAAAATGACCAAAGACGCAATAGCCCGGGTGAGTGTTTTGCTGCTGAAGGGCCATCATCATGTGGAAAGACTGCTCTGGTTTGGGACAGTGTGTCTGAGAGATGGCACTGATGGCAGAGGCAACCTCAGAGGCCCTCCTGAGGCAGGGGCTAACAACAGAAAACTACGAGCTGTGAAGAAATTGCCCCTGTGTGGAGGGACAGTCAGAGGAAAATGCAGCAATTCTCAAAAAGATCTCAATGCCCCCTTCTCATTTAAGTTGCTGGGGGTGGAAGCTTTCTGATCCATTAGCTGGTGCTAAAGATCTCAGTTACAGAGGCTGATATCACATCTTGGAAATAGTGCAGGCAGACAGGCAGATGATAGATGCAGACACAGACAATAAAATCAAACTACCCTCTCCAGCCCTTGTGCTATCGAGTTTCTCAGCTGTCCTGCAGTTACACGTCGTGCACACGTGCTGAGAAGTATGGGGCTGCTAATACAATTATATCAATGTCTGTCTGCACCAATCTTTCCAGCGGTGACAAATCTGCCTCTGCAGCACTGATCAAAGCTTCCAAACATACATTTGACCTAACAAGAAATTCACACCGAAGTGTTTTGGCAGACTACAGAAATACACTTCAGATTAAAGAGGGCATAAAGTAAGGCACTGTAAAGCAAGCTGCTTTCTGTCATCCATCTACGGGATAAAGCAGATGTGGAGATCTACGCTTGCCGAGAGAGGACGTCAGCCCTGTTACACCAGCAACAGAAACTGACACCAACTTCACAGCTACCCGGGAGATTTCCAGACGTTTGTCTCCCTGTTGTTGAGGTCTGTCCATTTCCATTCTTTACATCCTAAATTATGGTAAATTTACAGCCAGACTGCGAGAGGCTGACAAAGACTCGGGACTGGTGACAATTTTCTCATCCAAGAGAATGCTGGCACCATGGGAGACCCAGCCGGATGGAGCACATCTCAGATGGGCTGGACAGGGCTCCAGGAGCCAACAAGGTAAAGCACGGAACCCAAGGCTGCCTCTCCTCTCCTCAGCATCCTCTTCCCACAAACCAGGGAGAAGTAAGAGGAGATGATGTCAGGAAAGAAAATAAGGACATCGGGAGACAAATGTAAAGGAACATAGGCCACCCTTGCCATTTTCTGCACGTAGCCAGAAGCAGAAAGCTGGAAGACAGGCTGAGGTACAGCGGGGTGTCCTGCCATGCACCCCTCCTGAGCACTTCGACCCTGCCCGCAGAGTGCCTGCTGGCAGGTGTCAGGGCAAGAGCCAGGAACGCTCGCAGGGAAATCTTTCCTCACCAGGATTCTGCTACCAGTGCTCCCCAGCTACAGCTTGGCAAACCTCAGCATCAGAGGCTCCCAGGAACATGCTGCTATCTGCTAACACAAAGTGGGTTATGTGGTTATAAGCCAAATCCTGACCTAGTGTAAAGCAAAATCCACTAATAAGAGAAGACCTAGCATGATATTTTCTGGGATGAATGCATCCACTTTTCAGCAATGGGCAAAGAGCAAGGAAATACATGATTAAGCAGAAAAATAAATCCAATTAGAAAAAAAAAAGCTAATGTTTTATTTTCATATTTTCCAATTTATATCTCTTCATTAAATAAATTAAATTAAATTAAACTAATTTCAAAATATAATCAAATCCAAAGAGCAGCCTCGCAGCATTTACTGACAAAACAGATAGAGGATGCTCCACGAAGAGGGCAGAACGAGTAATTTTTCCTCAAACTGACTGCTCTGGTATTACTGTCAATTAGCAGGAAGACAGCCAGGGAACTCAACGCTGGCAGCACTGCAAATGCAACCCCTACCATTCTGCAATTCCACTGCCTTGCCTAAAATGAAACCTTCGCTCTGGCTCCCGTGCCAAAGGTGTGGCCAGGGGAGCCTGGGGGTCCCAACAGAAATGTCAGTTTGTTGCCTGGATCAGCCACAGAGCTGCCGTGGGAGCCAGGGGAAAGTCACTTCATCAGGCTGTGAAGCCAGGGTATCATCCGTGGGTTTTTTCCATCCCTGCTCTCTAGTTTGTTGAGCTGCAAGCAGCGTGACTGACAAGCTCCCACTGTGTGTTTATTCCACCGAACACAAAGAGTCTCCCACCTAGGAAAAACCTCTAGGACAGCAGGAGCCCTTCAAATGATAAAAACTCATTATCCTCTTGGTTTTAGATCCAAAACATGAGTATTTGGCATCCTTGGAATGGTGTCGTGACTGTCAATTGCTACATCCTCTCACTGCGTAGCCGGTTTAGCATTATGGTTACTACCAGTCCCAGGAGGAGTGTGGATGTAAGATAACACATAGCACAGGTAAACGGCACAGAAACGAAAGGGGCAGCTCAGGTTAGAGCCAGGGTATGACCCACGGCCCAGTGTCCTGCACACACCAGCTATTCAGTAATGAGAGGGTCAAACACAAGCTCCACCAGGTAAAGCACAGGGATTCTCCTCATTCTAACCAGAACAACAGGGAACGGTTTAATTTGTTAGAAGAAGTGAAACAGCACCAAAAAAAAGGGCTGGAAAAAGGGGGTCTCTCTAGGGAAGAGACCTGCCTGCTGACCCTTGAGGTGACCACCAATATCTTCAGATGCCCATCAGTTAGAGGACCGTGATCTTGGAAGTGTGGGAAGGGCACTGCTGAGCCAACTCTTCCTCTGGTGTGGAAATGCAGTATTAAAAATGTTCCGTTCCTGCACCACTTGCAGTGGAGCTGAATGAAGGAAGCAATCAGTTTGTTCTTTAGGAGGAATAATCACAAAGCAGCAAATGGCTAGAAGTCAATATTTATTAAACTGCAAGCCAGTTGCATTTTACGAGCGCCAAAAGTGAGAACATTATTATAAGATCTGATAAATCAAAGCACTGAGAGTAAACATACTGTGTAAGCTACAATTATATGCCTCTGCAAGATCAATAATTCAAGAGGTTTCATCCACATTATGCATGATGGCCTATGGGAAGCTGGCCTCTTGAGAGTGCTTGCTTGGACTGAGAACAGATGCAGGGGCTTTTGAAGAATTCCTGTCTACAAATTTCAAGCGGTCGACTATCACACTTTCAGAGATGCAGGAGCAATACAATTATCTGTAGTGGGTGGGAGGGCAGCTATTTCTCCTGTGCTAACACCAGGGGCCAGAAGGCTCTCGGAGGACTGTTCACATGCAAGCTTTGCAGGGAGCACTTCCCTCCTCCGGGAACGCTGCGCAGTTCAGAACTGCTTTGCGCTAATTAAAAGCCAACATGGTGTGTTAAGGACCACCATTCTGTACTGAAGTACCCACTCCAGCAAAAGGAGCTTAGGAGAAGTGCTCCCTTCACTCTTCCTATGGACCACTCTCAGCACAGCATCCGATCAATGGAAAGTTGAAGTAAACAAGCACGCTGGTTTCTCTCTTGCTGGATATGTGCAGACTCGGTGTATGATCATGGAGCAGGGGGGAAGGGGGAGAACTGCCCTGATTTCTCTTCTGGGTAACACCACCTTGGCACGTCAAGACATCTCTAGCCAGGCAGCTCCACAGAGGACCACAGAGAGCTACAGGGAGAACTGATTCTGTGATGAACCCTGAAGAGGGACTGCTCTCTCCAGCCCTCCTGCTATTCAACAGAACTGCTTTCCCTTCTCAGGTCAGCAACAAGCCTCCCAGGATTTCAGGTATTCTAGTATCCATCTGTTGATGCAAATTCCCCTAAAAAGCCCTACAAATTGCTCTCTTGCATCAGGCATAACCCTTACCATTCCTTCTAGACCTCCCCAAGACAGCACGTGCATTTTCCTGAAGAATGCTCCCAAACACAAAGACTGCTCGGCCTTTACTGCGTATCCAGGCCCTGCTTTCTTCTTAGCCCTCTTGTTTAGTGGGGTGCCTGCCTTGCCGTGGTTCAGTCTGCTGGAGTGGCCTCCATGCTGAGTCTACTGATTAGCCAAAGATTCATTTATCAGCAGATGAGGTTATGGGGTTGTCTTAGCTACACTCCCCAGCAACCTGCTTGATCCTGATTTCATTTGCAGTAATAGTACTATAAAGTAAACAGCCTTGCCTTTGTTATTTGCTTTAAAGTAATCAATGCAGTGTGCAACTCATTCACTCTGAGGCTTAATCAAATTAACTATATTTGTTCCCCACTTATTGCTATGGATTTCAGTCTTAATTAAGCTCCTAATCCATGAAGTTGTTTTCTTCCTGGGATACTATGGGAAAGGCTGTTCCCATTCCCCCCCTCCATCTCACACAGGGTTATGTCAATTGGAAAGCTGTTTCCTTAAAGAAGATGCAGTTACTTCTGCTATCAAGTTGCCAAAACTCAATGCCATCAAGCTTCTAATTAAAAATCTAAATAATTTGAAAAGGGCTAAATATACAACTCCAGAAGGGTACTCAGTTAGCCGAGCTCATCAGAAATACGCTGGCATATGCCAACCCAGAATCTCATTTTCTGAGAGTGGCTTAGTTTTCAGGCAAACCTCAGCAATGTGTTTATAAAGCCAGATTGCTTTAAGAGGCAGTAATTCTCTCTAGTTGGGAATATTATGCTCTTCTAAAGAAATTGGAGGCCTGCTCTCTTTGTTTTTGTCTACTCATCCCCCATCAAATGTTCTCGACTTATTGATTCAACTTCATTTCATCTGGCAGAAAGATGGACAGCTCACAGGTACTGTTTTCCTGCAGCTGTTGGAATCAGCTGGACAGGGAGGTGAGAGACCCAAGGTAATGCTCACAGTGCACGAAGTTTTCTATGTGTGAGTTTAACCACACGTAGCTTTCAGCAGACAACAGAAAAGCTACAGGGGACAGAGCTGCAAAGAGTTGTTCCTCACAAGGATCCACCACTCTCTGCCACATTGGTTTCTGCTCCAAGGGTGCTTCTTGCAGCCCCCTCCGAGCCTCTTCTCGCCATGTCCACTCTTCTCTACTACCTGCAGCCTCAGCCCTGCAGGGAACTGGGCTCCTCTGCCAAGGGCTGGAAGCTTTCAATTGATGTTTCGTTCCCAAAACAGAGTTCCAAATTTGGAAACTGTATTTTTTTGTTGCTGTGTTTTGCTGGGTCAACTGATTGGATTCACCAAGACTTACTGGATAATTTTGTTCACCTGATATAAGCCTGGTTTGTGCAGGAAGGGGTTTCTCTGAAAGAAATTGTCTGTGCTAAGTTTAAGCTTGTGCTCACGAGCAGTCATTCAGCAAGGAGATCAGCTGTGGCTGTGATTTTTGTAACCGCTGCTTTTGAGAATCCCTAGCCCTCGACACCTCACAAAACCACATCACTCCAAACCTGCCCAAGTAAAAGCAAATCTCCTTATTTTTCAGGTTAATTTCCAAGGATTGTTCAGTTAAGTGTAGCTGTTATTAAGAATGTCTTGGCATTTAGCCTAAGAAAAGTATATTAAAATGCTTTAAATAAAATGCCATAAATTTAAGAGGAATACCAACTAGGGAGTTTTTATTTTTATTTTTTAATCAGATATTTTCTTTTGCCTAGCCATGTTTTTGAAAGGCAGGATATATCAGCACTGCAGGGCCATTATTTGCTGTCACCTGTGAAAATTCCTCTTGAAAATATTTAGATATTGTGCCTCCTAACCAGGAAGTCACAGTTAAATATTATGCACATCAAAATTTTATACACCAATTCCGTCCAATTGCAAATGCCACGGAAGGAGGTCTGAGTACATCTGCAGTCACTGAAGCATCAAAAGTGCAAGTAGGAGCTTAGGTGGCCATGCTGCTTGGAGGCTTTTTCTGTTCACAATTTAAGTAGGATTAAAATATAATGGATTGCTGCTCTCCAGACTCAAGCATACAAATACATACACGCTTCCACTTCCACGAGGACTGCGGAGGTGCTGGCAGGAGCGCCAGTGTGCACTCGCTGAAGAGGTCTGGTTGAGCAGAATCTAAAGCTCTCCTGTATAATGACCACACTGCACAAAGCTGGCCAGGTGGAGAAGGAAGATCAGGATGTGGATTCTTTGATTCAACAACCTCACTGGCCATGACTGGAAGTGCAGCGGTGTTTCCCCAGAAGTAGCAGCAGTTCTGAGAGGCATCCACGATTTCTACATCCAAACTCACTTGTTAAAAGCCTCAGCCAAAGCCACATCCCTGCTATCATTATTACTCTCTGTTCTGATGGGAGGCAACTGCCATATGTGATATTTGCATGCACACAGGCAACACTGTGTTCTAGCTAGCAGCCACCATCCTGCCTGCAGAGCAAAGGGACAGATCCTGGTGGATTTTAAGCACTTCTGAGTATTCGTACGAAACATTAGCACCCCGAGTCTAACGTTTTAAAACTTGGATGCTTTAAATGAAGCCATTAAACCCATACTTACTCAATGCATAAGTGTCCTGAATTCCTGAAGAGCTCTCTAAATCAAATCTTACCCAGATCAAATCAATCATATTAAGACATTTCTTTAAAGTCTCAGCAGGTGACTTTCCAGGGAAACTTGGGAAGCCAGTTTGCTTTGCCATTGGAAGACCTGATCTGCTCTGGAAGCTACCAGGTTGAAGAGCAATCCCTCCTCAGCGAGTCTGGGTTAAACAGTGTTCACTCCCCAGGTACCCCACACAACCTTCACGGCAGATACAGAATCTCTGCTACTTTGCAATGAATTTCCTAGAGAAAGAGTTGTATGATATTTTCTTCTTCTTCGCCCTAATCATCACACACAACCTGACAGCATTTCACAGTGGTGCAAAAATGAAATGGAGCCTATTTCTGTGAAGTGCTCCATTAAGCAACAGCAGAAAATTAACAGGTGCCACAAAGCGATCAGAAGTGACTCATGGTGTGTGCTCTTGGCTAGAAAAAGACGAGGTTTGGAGGGAAAACAGAGGAGAGGAATAATGAAGCAGGAGCAAAAACTGTGGAAGGCATCAGATGAAGAAGAGACCGCAAGGAATTCCTCAGACTCCATACAAAACCCAGAAAAGGGGTTGCGAGTAATGGTAGAAAAGACAAGAAAAAAGTTAGATATGTTGAAGTAAAAAAATCTGAACCCCTCACTGATTTACCCCAACCTATGTTTACCTCCCCAAATGCCTGAACTTGGCCTTTTGCACCTTGCTGCCTCTGTTCTGCCTCATTTGTAGAGGAGACTCTTCATCCACAACGATGCCCTCGCCAGTTAACAGCGATCCCCACACTCCCAGTTGCCAACACCTGCAATTACATTCCCTGGATCAAGGCACTCAGAGTGTTACTACAGAGCAGGGCTGGCATCAGGTAGCCAGATTTTCACTTAGAAGTGGAGAGCTCTGGACATAAGACATATGCTGCAAATGGAAAAGCATATTAATAGACAGAGTAACATCATCAGAACCCAAAACCTCCTCCCCAAACCACCGCAGCGCTTCCTGAACCTGAGCAAGGTAACGACGTCTCAGAAGCTATTTCCTACAGCAAGGAGAGAGCCAAACATCGACTCCACAAAACCAGCAGAGCTCAAGGCCAGCCCTACCACCAGTGCTGGACTATGGGACAGTGCCAGCACCACTGTGGACACCACACGGACACACCAGCTCATTAAGCACAGGCAGCCATCACCAAGCTGTTGACTGAAGCAGCAATCGGCTTCTTTGCAAGGCACACCCACACCTCGGCTGTGTCACCACTGCCCAAAACACTCCAAAAAGATCCGATGGCACCTGTCTGAGAACTAGGAATTTCTACCCAGGAAATCTCAGTGATACTCGATCAGGGAACTTCTGGGCACTGCAAGCAGAAATAGCAGAGGCTGCATATTTAGGCAATTCCAAGTACTGGCAGCTGTCACTGCAGAGGTAGAACTGTAGCTTTCCTGGGCAGGACTTTGAGCTCCTTTCTCCAGCATGATCACAGAATCCCAGTTTGGGCTGGAAGGGACCTTTCAAGGTCATCTAGTCCAGCCTCCCTGCAGTGAGCTGGGACATCTGCGACTAGAGCAGGGTGCACAGAGCACAGTCCAGCCTGACCTTGACTGTTGCCANTCCCAGCTGGGGCTTAAGCAGAGTCAGAATCACCTCCCTCAACCTGCTGGCCCCGCTTCTTTTGCTGCAGCCCAGGATGCAATTGGCCTTCCGGGCTATGAGTGCACATTGCAGGCTCACGTCCAGTTTCTCATCCACCAGTACCCCCAGGTCCTTCCCTGCAGGGTTGCTCTCAGTCCTTTCATTCTTCAGCACAGATGCAGGACCTTGCACTTGGCCTTGTTGAACCTTGCGGTTCACATGGGCCCACTTCTTGAGCTTGTCCAGGTCCCTGTGGATGGAATCCCAATGGATGAAGATCCATAAAGCCACTCCATTAGCCTGCTCCAGCACATCAGACACTTCTAGTGCCAGCACAAGTTGGCAGTAGGCTGCAATAGGCCTGCTACCATCAAAGGCATGGCAATCTCTGCCAGCTCCTGCAGCTCACCCCTGTCCCTCACGGTTGTTACGGCATCGGAGGGACCGGGGAGCAGGCAATTGCTGCTCTGAGTGATCAGCCTGTGCACGCACAATCACACGGGCTCTCTGCCTTCCTGCACTTTTTTCTTCCTTTTTCACATCTGTCAGTTAAACCAAAGATCCAAACGCAAAATGTAGCACCTGGGAAAATTATGTGGGTTTGTGGCACTCCCTGGAGGGCTGCGGGTCCATGAAGCAATGAATGGATTATAATGAGTCATAAATACAGTACTCTCATCTGTGACAGGATCCTGTTCTGCTATTCCTATAATGTAAGGGCAAACTGCCCATTTTCTCCAGACCAATAATCTGAAATCTCAGAGAGGGACAGGAAAATAAAGAGAAAGCATCTCTAGGCACAAATTAAGCAGACAAATATGCAAGACAACATATTTAGCAGCAGCTTTGGGAACTGTGAATAAGAAAAATAGGTGCAATTGTCTTTTAATTATTCTGAAACATAATACTGGAACAGCTAGATCCGAGCAGAAGCACCGCATGCAGGAGAGGAAATGAGGATGCAGTTGTACTTAGGGTTATTCTTCATTTTTTGTGACCTCTTTAAATCTCTTTCGCCATAAGGCACATCCTCCACCTCTCCTGCAGCTTTGACAAATCCAGAGTTATTTACACAAATCGCTGTCCATCCGGACAGGGAGGCCAGGCCTTCTTCTCTGCCTGTGAGTCACATCACATTACAAACAGTTTGCGGAGCTCTGGCTTACCTGCTCAGCCTCAGTGTTGCCACTGCCTGCTTGCCTGCTCTGCTAAAACTACCAGCCTTTGACAGCATGCTTAATGTAGAGATCCTTTGTAGCCAAGCTGGTAAGGAACCAGCTTCCAGGCAGTCTGCTGCACACAGGGCCTGAAAAACCTGTCAGTCATCCTCCTTTAGAACAGCATTTGGATAAACCAGATGGACTATTCCTTTTCTGACATCACACCCACTGAGTGGATCCATTGCACATGGCAAGTTTGCACGGGTTGAATTGAATGACAGCAGACAGATTGCTGATTTCCAGGAATTACAAGGGCCATCTTCCTGTGTTTTTTCTGCTTAAAAGAGGAACGTGCTTTTCATATTTCAAGCTGAAAATTCCAGCCATGGTTGTCCTCATTGCAGCCCAGTCCTAGCGATAACCCCTCAATAGCCCTGCTCCATAGGGATGTTAAAAGCAACGAAAGAACAGGGCATCCCATGCCTTCATGTCACTCCACTTGCAAACTGCTGTTCGTGGCAGTTTAAGAAGGCCACAGGACTTCTTTGCTGCCCAGACCACACACAGGTAGCAAGCATTTGTAACTGAAGCACAAAGACATTCTGGATCAGTTCAACGCCTGCAGAAGAGGCACAGAGCACAGGGATGTAGGACCTTTGAGGGCAGAGGGTGTAAATAAAGACCCAGAGACATCAGCAAGGAGTAGCTTTCCCAAGCTTTGTATCAGTACTGTAGCAAGCACCTACAGAGAGTTTTGTCTTAAAATAACAACAGAGCATGTGGAAGAAGCATACATATTGAATCAGTGCAGTTTGTCTGCTCTCTAAGAGCACTAATAAGCACACAGCTCAAGCAGAGCACTAAGCAGAGCCGTGAATGCCAACATGTTTCCAAGGCTGAGAAAAAAAGATTCCTTCTTGATGTTCTTCCCAGCTGTTGCTAAGAAGTTTTGCTGGTGGGTTTTTTTTTGGTTTGTTCTATTTTTTTCCCCTGCGTTTGCCAAGAGACCTTTCTAGAAAATTTGCATATGGATATTACCTAATTCAAATGGCAGAGAAATG
The DNA here is from genome assembly GCA_013399075.1 of Chloroceryle aenea. Classification (NCBI taxonomy): domain Eukaryota; kingdom Metazoa; phylum Chordata; class Aves; order Coraciiformes; family Cerylidae; genus Chloroceryle; species Chloroceryle aenea. Next base: position 66,416 of record VWZY01006332.1, read on the forward strand.
ATGGCTCGAGTTGAGATGATTCTCTGGTACTGACACAACGAGAAGCCAGCAAGCTGCATCAGTGAAAAGCAGTGGCTGGGCTTTTCAGAAGTAGGTGGCTGCAGTCGCTCGATTTCTCTTTAATGGAGACTGCTCAGAGCAGTGCTGAAAATCAGGCTACTTCCTTTGGTATTCCAGCCCGTCCAAACTGGATTTTAAGACAGATCCAATTAAGAAAAAAAGAACCATGAGTTTTTCCATGCACTTCATACTCCAGAACTGCCCCCCACCCAGCAGTGTCCATTCTCCTCCCCAACGTTGGCATGCTCTCTACAATAGCAAAACCAGATTTTTTTTCCAGCTGTCAGTATTTTTTTTCAATTTTCATTTTCATTTCCCAGTAACTAACATGTAAATAACATTTTCAAACTAACTTAAGAACCTTTCTCCCTCCTTCTACAATTTCCACTTTTGGGGTTTTTTTTGTACATACTCGTTTGGAATTTTAGACTGCAGTTCTGACTGCAACCCCCTGCTTCCTTGTGAGGACTTCCAAAAGAGTCTGAAGGAGTTAGGCATCCAACTCCCAGGCAGAGAACTCGTTAAAGCATCACTGAAAGTCCCAGCCCATATGGGAAGCCAAAGCAGCTCCCCAGAAGCAGACGGACGAGCCATCGTCAGCCAGTTTTCCATCATCTGCAGCCATCAGTGGCTCCCCAAACTGTACCTAGCCCCACATACGAGCAATCCCATCAGCTCCAAGGGAATTTCTCAGAGCTGGAAGTTAACAATAATTATGCAGATCTTATGCAGATCTCTCTCCCTATCTCAGAGAGATATTATTAAGAAGGTCAAAACTTTTATTCCCATTGTACAGATAAGGAAATGGAGGTGATAGGACTGGGCCAACCTGACTGGCAGAGCCAGGATAAATACCGTGATGAATCAAGGCTACTGGTTATTACCCTCCTTGCAAAGTGTTTAATTACTGGAGTCTCATAAGAAAATTTATGAAATAGAATCCATTTCCCTGTTCTCCTTCTTTACCGAGCACCAATTCCAGCTAATCATCATTCATCCTTCGTGCCATCACATGAAAGTTAACTACAGAGAGAATAAAGAGAGTATTTATACAGCTAAGGAAGGATTTACATAGCTGGTTCCTTCGGAGCTTTTACCATGTACTGGATCAAAAATCAATTCTTACAATATAGCCTAAATAAATACATATTTGCCTTACAGACTGTTAGAGCTCGCTCAGAGCCCTGATGGTGCTGTGAGGAAACAAACTTCACAAGGGGGGGTTCCTCCTCACCCGCAGGCGTGCAGGAGCACTCCCCTGGACCACCAACCCTACCAACCCCACTGCAGAGGCCGGGCTGACCACTGGCAGGAGATGCCACGTCTTACGGCAACCTCAGCCATACCCCTGCCACCTGCTCTGCCTTCCCAAACCCTCAGCAAGCCAAAAATCTCATCCTGGTTTGCAGTTGAAATGCAGCTGGTGTGCACTGCGGCACACAGCCTGCTCCCCACTCATCCGTTCCTGTCTGGGACAACCAAGCACCTAAGGCACTGGAATACACCAAGGGGCAGACTTTGCTCAGCAGCCTGGCTTTCCTGCTGCCTGCTCCACAGGTGTGCCTGAACTTCTGAATCTCTCCTTCTTCTCCGGAGCAGAAGGGCTGTATTTACCTTAGATCTAGCTCATTTTCCACTTCCACATGATGAGAGTTAGTTTAATCTTAAAACTGGTGTTGTTTCAGGCATTCATGCTTCTGGGCACTGAGCACGGAGTGGGCAGAGCTGTGAATATGCAATCCTGGCACGGCTCTCGCTTTCCATTCCCTTTACTGGCCACTCGTGGGATATTACAACAAATCTATTTCAGGCAGAACCAAATCTGTAAGAGAGTTCTACCTCCTTTTGCTTAATTATTTTTTGGCTTGGACTTTTTGCTGATTATCTCTAAATTAATTGTGAGAAGAGGGGTTGATTTCCTTGGGTCTTTTGGTCTCCAAATTATTGCAAATACTGTTTTCACGTCTGTCTCCTACAGACACATCCAGAGTGTCCAGGAGACCATTTACACAAGTTCCCAACAACATTCTCAGTTCTCTGACACCTTGTGAACCAGCTTCATTCTCCTCTCATTTCCATGCCAGGGTCGAGACTTTTTGTCTCTTTAGACAAAGCTCTGGCTTTCTTTTACAGCCCACACCAGGCAGGTAGATCAGAAAGACAGTAACTGTGCTCCCCTTCCGCTGGTTCAGGTACCAGCACGGCATTCAGCACTCTGCAGTGACACTCGTCAGGGTTATTAATTGATACCATTTAGTTTGCAGGTTCTAAGTAACCTAGCTGTGACCCTGGGCTGTTCTGTGCAGCAATTCCCCCACAAGTCCCATTTAAAACAAACAATAACTGGAGTCACTTTCAACTCCTAGCCTTTATTTGCTTGCCTAGGGAAGCAAAAGAGTTTCCTGCTGCCGGTTTGGTTTCTTCAATAGCTTTTTCCACACAAATCTTCCTGATACCTGATGACCCACAATGGTCCACAACCACCTACTGGTAAACACCACTGGTGGGAAGTCTGGCATCCAGTTTATTCACCTACGTAATGAGCACTTAAAAAGAAGACCAAAAGTTTTCTTCAGCTTTACAACAGCCCAGCATTGCCTATCCTCTTGCTGTAGTCTGTTGACTACAGATGGTGCTGAATAACCAAAATTAAGGGCTCCTGCAAGCTGAAGCAAGAGGCACGCACTAAACATTTACAGCAAGAAATGCAAACATCAAATGTAAATAAATAGGGTTTCCCACAGGTCTCGTCTCTTTTGTTGCCCAGTGAGTATTTTCTAACTAAACGTTGTTTTTAGCGTTGTATCTGTGTGATACAAATTGCTAGAGAAGGGCTGTGGAAATGCACATTCAGGTTATTTGCAGTTACAAAACTGGTGTTTGGGGAACTATCTCATAAAAATGTAGTTTGCACCCTTGGGGCTTAGTTTATAGGGGGATTCAAGCAGCATTTTATCTGGTTAGAATCAAGTTTCTGCCATGACTTTTTAAGCTTATTGTTTTGGCTTTGGTCTCCCGGAGAAGAAATTTTTCACTTCTTGCACTGAACAATATTTAGCAGGGCAGCTTTCCTTCTGTGGAACACTCACGCCTCTAAATAGCTTGAAAAAGGTTAGTAACCCATTATTAGTCCACAGCATTTTATAAACACTAGCAATCCCTTATTCAAGAAAATCATGATCTAGCAAACAAAAATTATTCGAAAAACTCCTACAAAACTATTTCAGAAGATCTTGCTTTTGTGTTTCCCTAGACATTTTTCCCAAGTTACAACTGATGTAACTTACCAGGAACTGTCTTTCTGAGGAACTTCTTTTCCTATTTTCTTCCCCAAACATATTTCCATGGCAGATGTTTTATGACAATGCAAGTGATTTTATATCACAGAGCCTTCAATACTTTCAAATCCGAACACTTCTCATGTTAGGAAGGCCTTTAATTCATCCTTCTGCTGGAACACAGGGAAGGACTCACAACCTCAGGACACAGGCGTGCAGTCTGGGCTGGCTCAGAGGCACGGGCACAGCCATTCAAGCAGACACAGGTCACTACTTCAACCTCCACAGGATTTCTGGTAACTGGCTAAGCACGTGAAGAACTTTCATACCAGCCAGTTACAACCCAAAATTCAAGAGCTTTACTTAAAGCAACTTGTTCTCTCACCTCATGTACACAAGCTCTTTGTTTAGGTCAAATCATTTATAACAATTTAATGGGGGAAGCAGAAGGGTAAGCTGCTTTGGGAACAATGGGTACATAAAACATGGTGGGACACATCATCTGATCCAGCCTCCCCTGTCACACTCTTCTTTCACCATAAGCTTGTTCCCAAAACTCGCCGATAGCCACTGTGCCCCGTTCCTTGGGGCTTTCATCCTAGGGACACCCTCCACTGGTCTGTGCTATTTGTGCAGTTAGCACGTGTGTCAGCATTTGCTCATGCACAGAGAGAAAAGGAAATAAGCTAAGAGTAGCAGACTAGGCTGGCTATTGATTTAGGGAGCATTAATTCATGGAAAATGCTTGCATAAAGTTCATTACTTTCTCTGACAAAGATTTGTCTATTCAAGAAAAGCACTGGGGGTGCTGCAGTAGAAGCAGATTATCAGACTTTCTCAGTTCACTGACACCATCCCTGCAGTCCAGGAACTGGAGGAGAGCAGTCCTCAGAAGTCTGAAGCCTCCCACCAGTGTTGAGTCAGACAGCACAGAAAGGCCAGAACAAGCAACCAGCTCAGGCAGACAAAAGAACATTAAAGAAAATTAACCTTCCTGTAACTTCTCTAGGGTTCAAAGTTTGGTTACAAGTTTAAGCAAAATTAAGGTGTCCTCCGAGTATCCATGGAGCCTTTTACACTCGGCTTCATTTGATTTTCACCTGTGCTAGAGACACGATGCCAACATTAGCTGCATGGGTGCCCTGCAGTCTGGGACAATGACCACATAACTGCAGGTAAGCACCACACTCTTTGCATGGCCACAGCTCAACTACCTCTTGAAAGCCTTCACAGAATCACAGAATTGTCATGGTTGGAAAAGACCTCTAGGATCACCACGTCCAACTGCCACCACCTCACCATCCCACAAAGTGCCTCATCTACATGCTTATTGAACCCCTCCAGGGATGGTGACTCCACCAACTCCCTGGGCAGCCTGGTCCAGAACCTGACGACTCTTTCAGTAAAGAAATTGTTCCTAACATCCAGTCTAAACCTCCTCTGGTGCAACCTCAGACCATTTCCTCTTGTCCTGTCATTATTTACTTGAGAGAAGAGGCTGCACCCACCTCACTCCAACCTCTCTTCAGGCAGCTGTAGGGAGCAATAGCTTCCCCTCAGCCTTCTCTTCTCCAAACTGATCAATCCCAATTCCCTCATTCTCCTCATAGGACTTCCTACCATAGGTGTGTACTGACTGGGAAAGAAAAGTAGGATGCATCACCAACCACTATGCCTGAGATTATATTGAAGGCACATATTCACACCATCTCATTTTAAACACTTAATTTAGGTGCCAAAAATTATTCAACGGATCAGACTAGTGCCAGAGGGTGCCCCAGAACACATCAGTCAGGCTGCCAGTTCCATGTCAGCGTCTGACAGAGACGTTCTTCCTGCCAACTAGAGAAGGAAGTGTGAATTTTCTCTACAAAGTACCTCATCTCAGTCTTATGACTAATTCTGCTACTAGAGACTTTGCCTTTTACTCTGTAAGCAGCTCAGTGAAACTAAAGGAGTTGGAAATATTTGATCTGATCCTGCCCCTTGGAGTCCACAGGGCTGCATCTGCTGTCATGCCATCAAGAGGCAGGGCACAGAAGTGTCCTCATCCCGCTGCTCTGCCTCCTGCAGATTTGCCTGGTGAGGGAGAGTCCCTCTTGTGAAGTCTTTCCAGTCTACCTAACCCACACAAACCAACCCAGCCAGGAGTAAGGACACGCAGCAAGCTGGTAGCGTTGTGGACAAGGGCACCTGCAGGCCTTGGTTTGGCTGTTCAGCTACAACACGAGGATGGATGTCTGCAAAAGAAAGGAGCCACTTACCAGCTGCATTCAGGAGCCGTGCAACTCTCAGTGGATCTTCTACAAGTTGTGCCTAGGGTGGACACGACCTTATTGCACAGCAGGTGAGCACTCCTACAAGCTTTATCCCCTGGTGGCCCCTCTTGAGTAGTTTTCTATGTGCAAAACTTTGGAAACCCAAGGTTGTGAGGATTTGTATGGGCTAATGACATGAGAATACTCTTGGTAGACAACAGGTTTAACTGAACACTCCAAGCAATTAAGAACCATACGCCTGGGAGCTTTTTCCTCCTTTCTTTTTTGCCTTTCTCCTGCCCCACTGCTTGTGTAGTAGATTCACACAAACCACTGTAGTCTACCACTTGAACATGTTTTCATGTCAGTGCTTAGTCACAGATATTTTGTAGTGAATTATTCCCTTCTCTCTTTTGGAGGTACCTTCTGCAGACCATGAACAATTGATCTGTATTGCCCCACATGCTTATTGGAACCATTAGTATCGTTCTAAAAACACGCATGACAGCCACACCTGCCTAAGGAGCTGCTGCCACTCTGTGTGATGTTTCTGAGCAACAAGGTCCCAAACTTGTCCCAGCTCTGTGAGAAGGGATTGGGAACAGGGAGGGAGAAGAAGAGGGAATCAGTAAAAAAATTTATCACACACATTTGAGTAAGTAATTGAAAAGTGGAGATTTTTGCAAGCGGAAAAAGACTCGATTCCTTGAATAAATTATTCATTGCAAATTATTCACTCAACTCCAATAGCCTCTCTTTGCTTTTACAGAGGGGAAAAAAAATCCACAATATTCCACAAAAGCCAAAAAGGAAATATTAGAGATATTATTTACACTCAAACAGAATGGATTATTCATAGGGTGCTGAAAGCAATCTTCTCAACCAAGTGATGCATCGTACTGTCAAGAAGCCAGATTTTCAGAAGGGCTCAGCACCCAGCAACTCCTGCTGAGAGCAGCAGCCTACTGAAAATCCAGCCACTTCACGGACATGCCTAAATAAGAGCTGGTGGGTTTGGACACCTGCCCTTGGCTTCCCCTACTCATGTGCTCCACACTCTACCCTCCACGGGCCAGGCTACGCTGCCGTACATCTTGGATGCCATTATCTGCTGAGTGGCAAAGCCAACCCACAGCATCTTCGGATATACTGGTGGAAGAGGAATCCCTGCATCCTGCCCAACTTCCCAGGATTTTCCAAGCTGCCCAAAGGGGGCAATGCAGCCCCCTCTCCACAGGCCAGATGTAGGCAAGAAGAAAGTGGTAAGACCAGAAGAACAAGCTCTCTACTTTTAATAAAGCTGTCGGGGTTGACATATAGAGTCTACGGCTTTTCTGCTCTTTCCATCTCAAGCAGGGTGGAGGGATTATGCAGATGAGCCACTAGATTGTGCTGGGCTCTGAAACACAGCCCTGTGTGCTTGGCATAGCTTGAATTTGTCTCTATACCGCTGAGCGCCCACAGCTATGACCTGTCTTGGTGGGATAAACACCTTAACAAAGCTGTTCAGCAGATTCACTGAATGGTTCTGGCAGGCAAAAACGTTTCTAGTGAATGGGAGAAGGTGCTCTCAACCCCCTTCCACACTCTCCAACCTTTGACGTTTTCTTTATGATGTATGTAAAAATCCTAAGACATTTAATCGGGGTGCATGGGCTCCTAAAGCTACACTGCTGTTTTCAGGCAAGCACAGAACTGTCACCCCACCTATAAAGCCTCTTCCACTGCCCAGGCCTTCAGTTTTTCACTGCTAGTTCATCTCTGCAAACATCCACTCCAAGAGGGATGAAGAAACGGGAGAGAAGCTTGTTACACAGCAGCCCCATCCAGCTAAAGAGAAGCAAGGTGAGGTCCCCCATTTCCCTCCCCACAAGCTGCGTGCTCGGGGGAAGAGGCTTTGGCCAAAGCTGTCATTACAGGGGTAACACCAACCTGCCGCCTCCTCAAGAGGTGTGGAGTCCAGAAGCCAAGGAGTTTGTTTGTATGGCTTCTGCAAGACTGAGTCCTGGCAGTATCACGACTGCTGGGAGCAGGTCCCATCACTGTTTCACTGCTGCCTCCCCTTCTGCACAAGAGGAGGCCCAAGAAGGGATTTTTCTTGTACATGTTCCTAAGCAGCTCTGGTCACTCAGCCACCCAGTGCCACTGCAGTTTCACATCCAGCCTTTACATCTGGATTTCACTTCCATGTGGTCAGGATAAACACTGTGCATATGGTCTGACCTCACCCGTGGCTCCTCTTCAGGCACGTGCCATTGGCAACAGCATGGAAGACCACAGGCATCTTCTTTAACATCACTTCTTTACTGATCAACCTCTCCAAAAGGCAGATAAATTATATCTGTTTGTTTTTGTTTGTTTTTTTTCCCCAAGAAGAAGGAAAAATAACAAATCCTTAACTCAAAGTTGCTCTGTGGTACTAAAAAAAATATTACACATATTAAGCTACTACACTCCTATGGAACTGCAGCCATGAGAATGCATCCCCAACAGGTCCTCATGCAGACTGAAGTATTAATGAAGCGAAAGCCTGGGCCAGATGAAGCCCAGATCAGCTGAGGTACCTTATCAAGTTATCTCAATGCTCTTCCTGCACTGGGAGTACTGCCATTCATTACAGTGAATCATGGCAGCACGGGCTGCTAAAAAGTAGTCATTGTAATTTGATTGTTGATCTGGTATCTATTCTTTCACTTTTATGTCTCGCCCAGGGAGAAGAATAAGGAGTAATAGCACATCAAAACAAAGAAAGCTTTAAATGCCAGGCTAGACACATTACCTTGTCTTCCGTGTTTTGTTAGCATTTTAGGAATGAATTGACAGATTTGACAAGATGGGTATCGAAAGGATTTGAAAAAATGCCAAAGCTATGGGATCTAATCAAGACAGACTACAGAGCCAGCCTGTGCAGAAGAAAAGGCTGTGTGTAGGTGGGCTGCATACTAAAACTCCACAGAGCAGGCAGTCACCACAGGTTTTTTCCCCCGATTTTAAGGAAACAGAGATCAATGCTGTGAATCTCTACAAACAATCTGGAAAAAAAACTCCTGCTCCCATCTCACCTTTCCTTGTTAGGCAACCCACCCACCCCTCCTTCCTCTCCCCCACACCCTGATTAGCTCCATTAACCCTGCCTGTCCACGCAGGCCCGAGCTGTGGCCGACAGCAGCTCTTTGCCATGCGAAGCAGGAAGGCAGAGAGGAGTTGCTGCAGTGCATCTGAGAAATGCAGGCTTCTGCACAGCACGCTGCCTCGAGAGGCTCGGTCCAATTAGAACATCATCCAAGATCGGTTTCCATTTAGCTTCTATTTATGACTACTTGGCTTAATAAATTAATTTAGTTTGCTGTGCAAACAAAACCGCAAGTCTGCGAAGGTGAACAGATTGATAAGATGATTTCTGAAGAGCATGCCTTCAGCCACAAGCTGAACGAGAAACTCTAACTATTTAACCCGTCCCAATCTCCAGTAACATCACCCTGAGTTTGCCGAGCTCTAGGTTTATTCTTTACACACATCTTTGCTGAGTGAGGGAAAGGTGACAAATAAACAGTAAACAGAGTTAGTAAACAGAGATAAATGAATAGTAAATAGGAATTGATTAATAGTAAATAGTGCTAAATCCAGTTGTATTCCTTCGCAGCAGCAGGACCCTGACTCAAGCACGCGCTGGGGTAAGCAGACAGTTAAGTGCTCTCTCTCCATATTTCTCTGTTGTATTAGCTGGTTTCCTCACAGGCTCTTTGCCACAACCACATCTGCCACCCAGCAAAGAGGAGGTTGTCTCAGGCTATTTTGCCCACTTGTTCAGCACCTTTTCCCCTCCCTGGGATGGTTTTTGTAGAACAGCCACTCAGCACACACCCAGACTCACCTATTTCTCCTCAGCCTCAGCCCAGACCATCCTTTTCCCTGCTCTGTACCAGTCTTCCTAGATGGAAACCCCTCTCACAGCTTTCTCCCTAGGCTCTCACCCATGGCTGTTTGCCCTCTGTTCAGGAGGAGAATTTCAGTAGCCCCTGTTTGCTGGTTGACTGATGAGCAGAGAAAGCACAAGAACTGAGGAGGAGTTTGGCAAGATATTCAGGGTTCTTAGATGAAACTGCTAGAAGAAAAGTGAGCAACAGCAGGGTCATATGCATCAGATCCTACCCCCTTCAGTAACCATGTCTGAGCAAAGACAAAGAACCACAGAACCACAGAATCTTTAAGATCAAGTCCAACCATTATCTCACTCAACCAGGGCCACTACTACACCACACCCTTGAGCACCACATCTGGATGGCTTCTGAATACATCCAGTGATGGCAACACAACCACCTCCCTGAGCAGCCTGGTCCACTCTTTGATAACCCTTTTGGCAGTGACATTGTTGCTAGATGTGAGTTATCTCCCTCATCTCCTTGCAAATGCTGCATCCCTTCTTTTGATTTCAGTAAAATTCCTGGGAGCCCTTCTCTGAGCAATCACTTGTTCAACCGACACTCCAGGTTTACATCATCCATGAAAGAGTCCAAACAGCAGAGGCTGAAGAAATCTGCTCCCCTTTTGTCTACATAGAAGGGACGGTGTTTAAACAGTTCTCAAGCACTCTCCACAATCTGCATTCCTTTTTGCCAAACAGGACAAATGCACCTGACATAAGCTTGGTTCAGAAGATCAGCAAGTTTTGCAAAGTCAAAAGGAAAAAGAAAAAATTCAGGAAGGGATTCAAAGAAGCCGAAGAAAACATTTCAAAACTGTGTTGACAGGAATCTATAGTAACAAGTGAGAACTTTAATTTCACTTCTCATTTGAAGGACTGATAAATGGTTCTGTGTGTTGTAAGCATCTACTTCACTTTAGCCCCTTCAGCACTGCTTAGCAGCTCCTGGAAATTAACTGCCCCAGGATTATACATCAGAGACACAAGCCATGGCTGATGAAATTCTGCTCAGATACAGTCCAGCAAAGCTGAGAAGTTCAGTGGAGTTTCTCAGGCTTGATTCTAGCCTAATTAAAAGCTCATGTGAGAAAAATCTCTCACTGTGTCCCCCACCTTCAGCTGTCAGATTTTTTCACTACAATGTTCACTTTCCACGTAGAAACCCAGATCTCTAATCCTCGCTTTACTGTTTCACATCCGACGTTCTAATTTATGCCAGTGCAAACCAGGTTTACTGCACTAACAAATCAAAGTCGTTATTTTGCCCCAGTTGAAATGAACCGAGGAAGCTCCTGATAATGAAATATTAGCCCTTCTAAATTTCAGTGTGAGTGTCTAAGTTGTAACCTCCAAATTTGACCTCGCAGCAGCTGAGGAGAGATAATTAGCACAACTCGCTCCGTAAATATTCCAAAATCATCACCATCAAGAAATTAAGATCGCAGATGCAACTCAGAAGTGTTATTTGGAAGAGCAAATTTGTGCATTTTATTGTTTCTATTACCTGCCTAGTTTCTGTTTGGATGTTTTAACTGCTTGTAGCAATGTTTGTGTAAACACTAGCACCGACACCAGTTTGAGATGCACACATCACATCTTTCCAGAGATCATTTCACGACCTGCCCTTATCCACACTGGGTCCTGAGCAGAGCTGGCTGGAATCTTTTTTGCTGCTTTCAAACTTCACATCACATGCAATATGCCTCCCCAAAATTGTTCCCTTTTGACAAAGAAACACCTCCCAGACCGAGGGCTGTCTTTTCTTATCAGAAAGACCTGTAAGTCAAAGGCCCAGCTATGGATTCGAAGTGGTATCACAAAAACATTCACAAGTGCCTGGGTTTTAAACAAGCGTAAATTCTTGAACTTGTTTTGAAACTCTGAAAGCTGTTGTGAAACCAGTCTGCTCTACTGCAAATATCTTCCCAAAAATCTCCAACAAGCCTTCTCTTTTCCTGTACACCCACAACTGGACAGGGGGTGGAGGAGAGGAATGTCCATCAGCGCCCCAATATTCTCCTCCCCAAAACTAAACCCCCAAACCTCAGTTAATTATGACTTTTTCTACTAAAAATTGAGATACCACCCCTACTATCCCTCAGAAGATTTCTGGTAAACCAATGTTCTTAAGAATGATTTTAAACTGTCATTGATCTATAAAGGAGTTATCCCATACTGGGTACTAAACACATGAGAGGAACTGACTGTATGTTCCAGGAATATCTCTGAATTTAATAAATTAATTCAATACTTAATGTCTGTGAACTTTGATGGTCCCTTTGGTGTGACTCACAGAAACTTCTGGCCTCCACTGATAAAGCAGACAGCCAAAAATTGGTTTTCAGTTGCTTTTTGCTCTGTCCTTCCATATACTTTTCTCCTGGCAAGCAGAGATACTAGAACGTGTGATTCTTGAAACCCACTTCTTTATTTTCCATATTAAGCCATAACTGGTCTGAGGCTAGTCCAGAAATCTGCCAAATGAATTGGTTCAGCACTGGCAGAATATAAAGGAAATCTGGCAAATAAAGCTGGCAGAGGGAAAGCACAGATCCACGGAAAAGCACACGGCACAGCTCCCACTGGTGAGAGCAGAGGCAGAACACAGCAGCACTACCTGCAGCACTGATCCAAAGCTGAAAAGCAACATCTCAGGGTGAGATTTTTTCATGGGATCTGAGGTGTCGGGTACTCTGATCCCACTCTAATTCAGCTTGACAGAGAATTCCAGCTGTTCCTCAAGGGCTGGGTCCCAAATTCCATTACTGCTGTATGATTTGTTCCAGCAGAACTCTAACTTTCTCTAACGGTGGCTGGAACTCACGTTGCACTGTATAACAGCCACAGTACTAACAAATATTTGCTTATACTTGCCAATATTTGCTCCTACTGCTTTGTCAGCCTCCTTACTCTAAGCATCCATTTTTTATTATTGCTGCCACACTTCCCTGATCCCATTGGGCCGCTGATTGAAAGGAACAATCTGTTCATCATCTCCAGGCTTCACACAGACCTCGCAGAAAGTGCAGAGGCAAAGGCAAAGTTGTTCCAAGCTTGGCTGGAAAAGAAACTATGGCCATTACGACTGAGTTTGAAGAGACCTATCACTGCAAAATGCCAGCTGCAAACTGCCACCTCAAATTTCCACGTCGTCTCCTTCTGATGAGCAGGCAGTGATTTGGGTTTGTTCCGCCTGCTTCTCCCTCAGACCACCGAGTGTGGTTTCTCCTTGCCAGACAGTGTCCTTTCTCCCACTTGGCCAAATTCACTTTGCTCCCTGCTGCATCGCCTTCTGTGCAAGAAGCTGGCTCTGCAGTGCTGTGCTTTCCATTACTTCCTTATTTTTATTAGCACAGGCTATAGAGCTCAGCTTTGGGAGCCTGGCTAAAGTCCTTCCAATAACCTTGTCCTCCTGACAGCTCCCTTGTCCAACAGCATGATAAAAGCTGTCTTGTACACAGGCAAATTTTCAATACCCATTGACTGGAAGGTGGGTGTAGCTGGGCACAGGCCAAGCACTCTGGTGGTAGTCCAAGGCAGTAACATTTTGGTTCAGAGGAGGGAACCTAGCAATTGAGAAGTCCATTTTTGGCTACCGTACAAGAGCATTCCACCGCAACACGAGTGTTCCCTGGTGATACTCCTGCCTGCGCTCCCAGCAGCATGCTGCCTGAGCTGGAGTTTCTATTAGGAGTAAGTTTGATATGGGAAAGTAAACTGCATCTGTTTCAATCCAACCAGAGACTGAGCCTCAGCCTTTCAGTGCCAAGAGCTGCCTTTGCTGTTGAAAGCAACAAAGAACAGAAATAGACTCTACTCTCACATCTTCAAATCCCAAAGGATTATGTCAGAACCAGCAGGTGATCTCCTCCAGTCCTGCACAGATAGAAGTGCACTTAAAAGAAAGAAACTGAAATTTCCTCCCTATGCTTTTTTTTTCACTCTCCACTACTTTTCATTTTTAAAAATATGAATTAAAATAAGACAGAAAAGGGGATCTGACATCCTTCAAGTCAAAAAAACACGCAAAAAATAAGTCTAGGGGACAGCTTAAAAACAAACAAACATAAACCCAAAAAAACAACAAAAATATTTTTGCCTCTTGGCTATTTTCTGATTTCATCTGGGAGATAACAAAGCACTGCAACATCTTGGCCCAGAGCAGTCAGGAATCTGTCCTTGTGCTTTAAAAAAGCCCCGAGCAACCTGGTCTGGCCATGCTGTTGGCCCTGCTCAGGGTGGGAGGCTGGACTAACTGACCTGAGTGCATCTGTAATGTTGCCATTGCTGTTGCCCATTCTATCATTGATTTACATAAAATCCAACAATCATTACTTCTGCTCAACCTTTTTTAAGCAGCCATATCACTAATATAAAGTAGGACCTCAAATCCTGAACCACTCCTGGTTTGACCACCACCACATTCAGAGCTGATAAGAAACCATGGCAGGGAGCTGTGTTACAGCTACACCTCTAACCACCTTACCCACAGCATCCTGTACAGGCTGGGCAGCTCTTCATTCCTCCAAGTGGGAATCACTCTCCAAACTAATGGGCTAGAAAAATTATAGCAGGAGAATGCTATTACCTTGCAGTTCTAAGATATTACCCTTTAAGATACCTAAGCAACAGAAGCCTCTGATTTATCTGCTCAGAAACTGCCTGCACAAATGCTTAGCTAAAAGAAGTGTGTATTCATACGAATTTCAGACTTCACATTTGCACTAGGGAGGAAAAGGCACTGAAATATCCTGCAAGGAAGTCAATACATCACTGCAGACAATGAGCAGACCTTGACCATAGTCTCGCCGTCTCTCTGCCTTGCACGCAGCCGGTGAGTAGGTGCCCAGACACTGAGATAGGTCATGACAGTAAAGGGGCTGACTAGGTTGCCAAAAACCACACCAACCTCATTCATTAAGCCAGCACATTACTCATGGCTACCAAACCCAGCACCAGAAAGGGTGTCCTGCCCCCCGTCACATCCATAGGGGTCTCAGCACCCTTGGGCTTGGAGAAACATCACTGTTTCCTTTGGCTGCATTCCCAGGTCTCAGTCCATTCTACTTCAGATCAGGGTCAATTTCCCTTCTGCCTTTTCCTGAACCCCTTCTTACATTAAAGGATGTTCCCATTGATCAGCTTCTCACCGACAGTCTGTCCCTTACACGCAGAGGGCAGAGCTCTGGTAACTACTGCTCTGGCCATCTCCAGATCTCAGCTCTGCTCCCAGGCCTACAAAACACGCCAGGCAACAAAGTAAACATTCATTCAGTGAATTGCTCCTCTCTGTGCGTGACCCATCCAGTTCACTATTATCTTATCATTTACCTCCATTTATTCCCTCCACTATTACCTCCTTTCCCAAGTCAAAATTAAACTTCCTGAACCATTTTTGGTCCAGGCTTCTGAAAAGCTCTCAGCATCCGTGACCCCAACCAGTATTTCAAAAAAAAAAAAAAGTAATTCTCCTTTAACTCTGTACATGAAAAGATGAAGTTTTCAGACATGCCCAGCACAGGAAACAGATCCCAGTAGAAGGTATTAAAGGCAGAAATATCTTTCAGCATCAGTGGCTAATCAGGAACTGCAGGAACAGACCTCTGAAAAAAAATGCCTTTTCGTCACCATCCATGTTTAAATGGCAATATTGACTCAAGTGTCTCGCTCCCCACTGTAATTGAGTGTTCCATTTCTGGTCCTTTATTACCACTTTCAAGAATAATCTTCTGCCTCATGGGGCAGGGGGAAGAGGGCAGGCAGAAATCAACTTTTCTGTTGAATGGGAAATTCTAGTAATTCAATCTTTTTTTTTTTTTTTTTTTTTTGTGTAGGAGAAAATAGAAGTGCTTACAAGAAAGCATTAGCTTTTTTTTTTTTTTCCAGAATGAAAGAGTTCAGAAAGAAGCCGTTTCATTTTTATTAAACAGTTTCTCAATTGGAATGATTTATTTTACCTTCCTGCCTAAAGAAGTCGCGCTCCATTTTGTTGAGCCAAAGAGAGAATAGTCATGTCAGTCCTGTTCCCTCTTCCACCAGGCCTGCCTGAGACACAGCAACTTCCTCCCTCCTTCAGCAGCAGCACCTGGAAATGCCAGGTGACACTCCAGGTTCCGATGCATCGTCCCCTGATCTGCCACACAGCTCATGCTACAGAACTTCCAAACAACCAGGGAAAGCGGCTGCATAGGAAACAGCTCCATGGCTGCATTTGCCTTCTTAATCAGTAGAAAACACTCTTCATTTAAACAAAACTCAACACTGTAACCTCCATTTAACTCCATCTCGCAACTTTAGTCTACGATGAACACATCACAACGTTCACTGCTGTGAAATTACTGGCATCTTGGCTGTGTTGCAGAAGCAGGTACGGTATCGAACCTACACCCACGTCTCCAAATCACGGTTAGATCTGCTGCTCCTCTGCTGAGCCTTGGCCGAGCTGATCCTCAGCTGACACTCCCCTTCTGACTCCACAACTCCAAGCTCATCTGCCTAGAATGCCAAGTCACTGAGGTCCTCACAAAGCACTGTATCATACAGCTCCCAGCATCCTAACTTGATTTACGCTCCTTTTTGAGGAGCTTATTCTCCTCATTGCATCATTTGCTGGTGGAAACATCTCCCACGGCAAAGCAGAAGTTCCATTTTTGTGGAAAGCTGCCTTCTGAGCATAGAAAGAAAATAAAAGAGTATTTTCTCCTCAGAGTTCTTCTCTTTTTAGGTTCCGAGATAACAGAATGAACGAAAGTCCTGCAGGAAGAGTGTTCTCCTATTTTGTGTTCTCGCCCACCAGGTCCTCTATCTTTAGATACATGACAAGAAATCCAGACAACTTCTTTCCTTTCCCAAGATGCACTTTTTTTGGCGTAGCATTCCGGCTCTTCAAGTGTGTTTCAAGATCCATCTCCAGCCTCATTTTGCAATTAGTGGTATTTGGATGTTAAAGACACTGAAACACCACAACTGGAGCCCTTCAATCATAAAGATACCGTGCTTTCCATCATCTCACAACTCCTGTTAAATCCTTCACAGGATTCATTTCCCTGACTCAGGGCAACCGCAAACTACACTACTGAAGTTGTAAATTACAGCCTTTTACAGTTTTTGAAAGCCCAAATCCTGCACACATGACATTATTTCCACCTAATTGCTGAAGAGATTAAGTATTTAAAAATAAATTTTCTCTAGAACCTCTCCCATTAGGATTAGCTGGAAATGAACCAGCATCAAGTGAACAACTTTTCCTCCTTCATTAAAATGTGGGATCAATAAAATGCAGATGAAGATCACTCACGTTGAGTCACCTTTATTGTGTCTCCCAGTTAAACTGCTCCAAGCAGCATTTTCCATTCCCTCTGCTTGCTGCTCACAGCCTTAAGAACCAGAAGCCCCCGTGAATGCAGTATCCAAAATCCACTGGAATGTGGTACTGCTTCCTGCCTTTGTAAGACAGTGATCCAGAAAAAGTGAAGAAAATCAGGCAAAACAAGGGTAAGTTTAACAGTATACAAGACCATGCTTAAGGGTAGAGAAATAAAACTCCTTTTTCTCCTCCTTTTTTTGCTAGTTAAGAATTTTATTTTTTTTTTAATTAGGAAAAAAAGCACAGGACACAAGAAAGAGAACTGTGACAAATCCAGATCGATAGTGTACATCTCCTCTTTCACAGTATGAAGTTTGGGGGAGGAAAAAAAGGTTCTATTTCCTTGCTTGCTAGGAGTAGACCTATGACTTGACTCCCATTGGCAGACGCTTGCTAAGAAACACAGCAAGAAGAATTTGTTGAACTCGTTAAAGCATAACCTCAAAAAGCAGATTAGCAGAGTCCTTTCCTTAGCTAGTCAGGCTCATCTAAATATAAATTTCACACTGTTAAGAACAGCAAAAAGCAAAGGAATGAACATACTTCTACAGAGCGAGGACATGCCTCGCCCCTAGGTGCTCTCAGACAGAAGCCAACCCCCCCTCAACTATGGGCATCCATTCAGAACAGGTTACCACGCAGCTTTGAGATCTTCTTCCTACTCCTCTTCCAACACCCAACCATTTGTAGAGTCCAGGACTTTGAGCTAACTGCTGGTTTTAGGTATTTAGCATCTTTCAGTCAAGTTCTTTTCAATAAAGCTCAATCCTCCCGCTGAAACACCAAGAACTTTTATCAATGATAAATGACAACCACTATATTATGTGGCAAGAGGCTCCACAGATAAGTTTCAATGAAGAGCTATCTCCTCCCTGCTACTGAATTTCAGACTGGGATTTTTCTTCCATGGAAGATGCATTTTGAAAATAAAAGAGTACAGGAAACAGAAGGGAGCTACATTTCTCCGGGCGGACCAAGAGAGACATACCAAGATCTGTTTACTGCAGTACAGCTTCAGCTGAAACTACACAGATGAGCAGTCCCTAAGCAAGAAAGAGCCACGACCCCATGAAAAAGGGTGCAGGAGACCTTCCCAGGCATACTGGACACCCCAGCTAGAGATGAGCTGGTGCAAAGGAAGGGTTTGTTACACACAGCAGAGAGTGGTTTCCCACTGGGAGCAGGAGTGGGATTCCCTCGCTGGCCCTAGAGCAGTCCAGCTCTGCCTCTCAGTGGGGACCGATGGCAGGGGGCGGGGTGGGACAGACGGATGGGACGGGACAGAGCTGGACAGGACACGACACACAGCAGGTCAACAAATAAAACACCCGATTGCTTTGCTTTTTCACAATGTGAGGGTAGTACTTAAAAAGACAAATCCTGGGAGGCAAGGCAGAAGAAAATGTTTTTTTCTGTGAAGGAGGCTTATTAAAAATAGGGAACATATAAAGAAAATTCCCTCTCTAAATATCAGCTGTGTGTCTCCAAATTGATTTCATGAATCTATCACCCTTTCTCACCTTTCTCTCCCATCTGATGAGGTCACAACTAATAAGTTTCCTGCTGCGATCCCAACACATGGTGAAAAAACTACAGGAAATCCATTCAAGTAGCTGCAGTTTGGCATAAAAGCCTTCCCTTAATGAACCCCCACTCGAAACACAGCTCTCATCTCCGGCAGGGTCACCGCTATAAGGAAATACTTATGTGATCCCTAAATGCTAGTGTCATTCTTCTGCTCAGAAACACGGTCTTGACTGAGCTGCCAGACCCTTGGGAAATTACATTTCTGTGGAGCTCAAATGTAATGAACAACAAGCAAATCCCACCAGCACCAAAGCCAGGCGGGTACATTCCGCCCGCAAGCCAGCGGCGTTCAAGCACTGGTGTGCTCACTGCGCTGAGATGATTGCTAACTCTGGCAGCTTATGCCATACATTACAACACCCGATGCTTATACAGCCCTTTTGAGGTAGGAAGATCAGCTTTCTTTCCAGCACAGCTCCCACTCAAGGAAGCATGACCAGCAAAGAGGTGCAACGCCAGAGGTACGCTCTTCACGGTAGGCTTGGGTCAGTGAAAACACAAGGGGCTCCCCTCTCGCTTCGAACGTTACAAAGAGCAAAGTGTGTTTCCTCCCACTGTCCCACCACTGGTCTGGTGTTTAGGGTGAACCTATTCAGACTCAAGGCTGGAAGTACTGGCACCAAGCGGGCAGCCAGCAGGGTTTTTCTCCAGACCACATTTGCTGTTTGCTGCTAAGTTGTGACTACCCGCAGGGAAGACCCACCTGCCCGTGTTGCACTGCTGGCAGCTGGAACCCCAGCTACTCTGCCGAGGTGAGGGAGGGCAGTGTAAGCCCTCTTTCACAGCAGCAGAAGGTGCAGGTAGGCAGCCTTCCACCAGCCCTGCAGTAGTTACTGGCACTCATGTACATTTCTTCTATCTAATCATGTTTGAGAGGTCCAGGATGTAACACTCTTAGTGTCTGGACCATTATCTCCTTTACCATGTAAATTCAAGTCCTTGCCATTGGCCAAGAGATCAAATTTAAGTGCTGTCTGCATCCCAGACCACCACGTGAAGAAAAATATATCAACTTCTACTACCAGCACGATGTTTCAGAGGTTTTACTGATGTACTAACATGATGATGTTGAAGCTCAAGTACTCATCCCACCCAAATTTCTCTGCAGTGTCTCAGCCACGATCCTGGACCTCACTGCTCAGTCACAACCCCAAGCAGCATGCGCAGGGAACGCAGCGACCTCATCCCAAAGTGAATCCTGTTGTACTGATCACAACAGCTGGTCACAACAGACCAATGAACTAAGTGCTCCGAGCTCCAAACCTTCCTGTTACTAATGGTCCCTTGGGGGTTTTCCACTCGTTCCCTCGCACGGGTGGGTGATGGGCAGGAAGGTTGTTGCCTTGTTTAAGTGCAGGCACGGCCTCGTAGCCACACGCATTTGATGTGGTAACGTTGTGCTGTGAAATTCAGTGCAGTGTGCTCCATAACCGAAGTGAACGGAATGTGATGCATTTTATTTGCACAAGGGACTGCTTTTCATCTCTCTCCCACTGCCATCTGCCCAATGTTCTCGCAGGGATTTTCAAAAATACTGTGTTTTCCTTTTCCATAACATCTCCGATTTCCGTGACTGTGCCACCGTTTCAGAGCACCCACCTCAGGAGAGGCACTAACTGCCTTAGACACATGGGGCTGAGGTTCAGCAGATAGGATTTCTAATTCCAGACTTGCCACCGCTCTGCAGACGCAAGCAAGTCGTTGAGGCATGCTTGAATAATTATCTCCCCGCTGCACACCGATACGAAATTACCAAAAAAGATTTCTCTCTTCAGTTTTAAGACTTCAAAAGAATTATTTTTATTGCTGACACACTGGTTCCAGTTTTATAAACTGAAGGGCTGGGCAGTGGGGGGCAAAGTGGAGGGAAGAGGGGGAAGCAGTTGCCTTATGAAATAAAGCAGCACTATGATTTTAATCCAAACTTTCCAATTGCAAACGCGACAGAATTGCACCTAAACTGCTTTTGGAGAGGAAAAACAAGGTTTTGCTTCTAAAGCTTGTACTTTACTCTGAAAAAAAAAGATGTCTTTGGTTTTTGTATCCCATATATCAGGGATTGAAAAGATACAGGCTGCAAGCTGCTTCTGTCCTGCAGTAAATGCTGTACTGACACTGTTGCAGGTTTCTATTTGTTCAGCTCGTTGAGAAATGAAGAAGAGGAGGTAGGACTGTGGTCGAGGACTTCACGCTGAGTACTCGATATTAAGATGACAGATTATGATGATCTAAATATATTAAAGTCCCATTACTTAATAGTAATGACAATGAGAAGGAGCATTTGCCAAACAGCCTTTCTGTCTCCTCAAACATCAGTACTCAGCAGATTACAGGAATGGACTTCCAACAATCACTCACATTTTCCTGCTAGGCTCCACCAACATGCTGGGCTTACAGAAGACAAAATGCAGTTCAGTTTGATCCTGCCAGGTCTCAATACCCTCCTAGCAGCTGTGCAGTAGGCTTATCAGGGCTTACAAACTGGGCTCTTTCCACGGCTGTTCAATTAGAGATAATAATTAAAGGCATTCATCACATCTATACAACAAAATTTTCCACAGTTAGAGACACCCTGCAAATTAGGTGATCCAATGTACGTGCCCCGATTTGTGGTGCTATGGCTTTCTGGGTCTGAAAGGAAGATAGAAGCAAAATCTACACAATGAATGGATTTTCACAGTTAATGGGCTGGGCTTTCAACTGGGCACAGTGACTCAGTGGCAGCGACCATCTCCTGACTTTCATCTTTCCCCACTGCTGTTGGAAATCATCCCTGGAAAGCTGAGGAACAAGCCCACCACTGAAATAGAAGATGCAGTGGGGTTGTTCTTGGCCACACCATTCACCACCAAGTCCAGGAAGTTATTTTAAGGGCTGTGGTATCCTCTCATTCTATCAAGCTTAGCCCAGCACTGGGGAACGTACTCTGTCCTTGGATCAGATAACTAGAAACTAAGCTTGATGCAGTTGGCGATGCCCAGCTGACTGCCCAGTCACAGCAAGTTTTAACTTGCAGATCTAGCCCTGGGCACCAAAATAGGGCCACAAGAACCTCAAATATCATTTTAAAAGAAGTCTAAGAAGGTGGGATAATAGAATTAGGTGAGATAACAGAAAAGGTCACGACTGAATATCCATCTCCCATAAGTTCCTTCTAAATAAGTACTGGCACACAAGAGCAGGTGCATGTTTCCAGTGGCATAACCCTGGATGACCTGGCAAGAATGACACTCTCAGGGGCATCCCCTGTTAATAATCTTTTCTTTAGTGCCCAGCTTCTTAGGACTATCTTTGTCAAAAAAACCCAAACCAAAACAAAAGTATTTTCCATGTTGCAGAGCCTTACACTGAGAGAAGACAAATTAATCTCTGAGGTTTTCAACTGCTCCCATCTGCCCATCGCAGAAGCGACAGTGGAGCGGCACGGCTGGGCTCTTCAGCCCTCTAGAAAAACCAGTTACAGGTGCAGGGCAGAAAGCCAAGACAGAGCCACTGCAACTGAAGCTGCACAGATTTCTGGATTTCAATAAGCCTTTGCTCTCTGCCTCGATGGATAAAGTCAATGGCTCTGAAACACTGCCAGTGTCACAGGCTGCTCTTAGGATTCCGACTTCTCTCCAGGAACAGCACAATACCTCCAGCTAGAGCAGGAGAGCCAGTATTCCATGGAAGTAGAGGAAGGGCAATTCTTCAAATCCAGAGCAGTTCGTGGAAATTGCCTGTGTTAGGAGAGCTGAAATACTCTCAGAGTTTGCATGGGGACACTGGTGTCCAGCAGCCTGACTGCTAAGACACCACGAAGCTTTAAAGGCCATACAGAGCCATACAAC
>VWZY01006333.1:1516-19405 GCA_013399075.1 Chloroceryle aenea
CATGGGCTGAAGCTGCCCCAGGGCAGGTTGAGGTTGGAGCTGAGGAACAATTTGTGTGCTGAGAGAGTGGGGAGGCCTTGGCACAGGCTGCCCAGGGAGGGGGGAGGCACCAGCCCTGCAGGGTTCCAGACACCTGCAGCTGTGGCCCTTCAGGACATGGTTTGGTGGGCATGATAATGTTGGGTAGGGGGTTGGACTTGATCTTGAATGTATTTTCTGCTCTTAATGTTTCTATGATTCTTTTATAATGTTTATCATTTGGCCATTTGATGAAGACTGATCTATGATTTTAATAGTTCAAAAACTGATCTATGATTTTAATAGTTCATTCATTTGCTCGGTGTTATTTATTTCCAAATTCAAGTGCTTATTTTAAGGCTTCTTAGCAAAGTTTTTGCATATCCTTGCTGCCTTCTGCATGCAGAATAAATATCAATAAAGGCATAAAAATACCTAAAGCCTCAAATCAGAGTAGGAGGAAGCTTAACGTGAACTTAAACTGTACCAGATCACTGAGTAATCTTACAAAATCTTAGAATACTGTGTTGGAAGGATCCTCAGGGATCATCTAGTCCAACCTTCTGAGGTAAAGTCTCTCTATAGTTTAACTGAGCTGGCCCAGCACCCTATCAAGCTGAGTCCTAGAACTGCCCAGGGCAGGGGAATCCACCACTTCCCTTGGGAGAGGTTTCCAGTGTCAAATTGTTCCCATGGTGAATTTGATTGTGGAGATCACAATAGTAACTTGGGTTCTCTTCTCAGTATTTAGCTCTAGTCCCCCAACTCTCTTAAAGATATTTTCTGTTTGTTGCAGGTGAGGAACTGAACCTAAAATCATCCTATCCCAATTTCTGGAGTCCTGTTGGGTTTCACATTGGCTTTAAACAAAAACAAACTGCAAAATGAATGTCAAACAGATCAGTTCTTAAAATATCTAATGACTGTCACCAAGTGGCTGGGTAAATCACATCCCCTGCAGGGCTCTCTGGGACCTCAGCTGGTGGTAGCTCACAGGAGCACCTCTTGCACCATGATGCAAGACTTGAAATCAGAAGCACGGACTTCAGAATGAAAATTAAGCCTTCAGTCTTAGCTCTAAATCTCTTGGCTGAAAGACCTGCTGCTTAAATCTTAATTGTACTATCAGCAAGGCTTTGCATAAACTGCCAGACCATTCGTTCTCAGCAGAGTCATAAGTCTTTCCAAGGCTGTTTGTTGTCCTAAATGTGGGGTTTTAACGTGTGTTCCTGGAGAACATTTGTTAGATGCCTCTTTGAGGGAGTCTGAGGGCAGATTCTGCCTCTCCAGTCTCCATCATTTACACTGGATGCTTTTAAATCCAGAGGATAATTTCATTTGACTCTGATTAATGGCTTAATTTGCACAATGTTGCTTTAGTCACGTGTTAATGTGTATCTCAAGACCTCTTGGTATCTCGGGGGAATAAATATCAACACTTTGTTAAAGCTGTAAGAATAAATAGTAATGTTTTCTCAACAGGAACCCTGGAGTCTGTGACACTGAAAGTCAAGTGGAATAAGCAGATGCTTGTCAAGCTTTTATTTTGAATTTCACCCCCAAAAAAGGAAAGCTGGTGCAAAATGTCACCTGGGAATGTTCTGCAACCTGTCCTGAAAATGAAGGTGGATGAACTGTTTCTGTGCTGGCTGAGTCAGCCAGCAACTCAGCTGACCCTGAAGGACTGCTTGAGAAGAATCAAGAATGAGGAGAAAACAGAGATCGGTGACAGAGATTCAGGCAACGGGAAAAACAAGACATTTGCCAATAAAAATTCCAGTTCCAAGCAGTGCCTATTAGGAGATACCAGACTGACTTTGATGTCTTTCAGTCCTCAACCTTCTACTACTCTTCCCCTGGCAACTCCAGCGAGCTCAAGGAGCATCTCTACCGCTAGAGCAACGCGTCGATCCTCGGGATCCAGAGCGGTAGGTTCCTTACTTCTTATCCCAACTTCTTCCCATGGAATCAAATGTTGTGTTTGTGGCATCAGGAAATTATTCAAGCAATGGGTTTCCCTACAGGAGGTGTCACCAGTGGAGTGAAGCAGAAGCACTGAACATAATTGGGATAGGCAGGGAAGAGGTGGTGGGTGGCTCTGTATGTTAGGGAGTGTTTTGATTGTATGGAGGTTGGTAACTGTGATGGCAAGGTTGAGTTCTTAGGGGTAAGGATGAGGGGAAGACCCAGCAAGGCAGAGATCCTCTTGGGAGTCAGTTATAGAGCACCCAACCAGGATGAGGAGGTTGATGAAGACATCTGCTGGAAAAACAATGCAGCAGAGTGGGAACAGTCCAGGATCAGAGGCAGAGAAGGCCAAGGGCACCCTGAGCTGGATCAGCAAGAGTGTGTCCAGCAGGAGCAGGGATGGTGCCCTGCTTGTAGCTCTGCCTTGTTTGTTGTTTGGTTTTGTTGTCTTGATGTTTCTTTGTTTTTTAAGCCATACATGCCTGGCAAAAAAATGTTAAATGAATTGCTTTCTGTTTCCAGTAATTTTTCTGTCAATTGCAATGTTGCCCTTGCTCTTAAACTGCGTAGTGGAAGGCTTTTTAAATTCCATATCAAGTACAGATGATTAGGTTTGAGACATCTACCATGGTTTGGAGCTGTAATTTCAAACATCACACCATACTGAGCTATGCTGTAAGTCATTACACCTTCTGTTTGTGCAGTATAGACAAGGAAAAGTCAAAACAAGAGATTCTTGTTCTCTGAAGTGTTGCCTCTCCAATGCATTTAGGGTAGGGCTGGTCACAAGGAATAGGAGAAGATGAAATGGCTTCACCAGGGGAGTTCTGGGTTGGATATGAGGGAAAAATTCCGTCACAGACAGGGTTGTGAGACCCTGGAACAGGCTGCCCAAGGAGGTAGTTGAGCCACCATCCCTGGAGGGATTAGGGACATGATTTACTGGTTGACTTGGCAGTGCTGGTCTCAAACTTGGTGGTCTTTTCCAACTTGAATGATTCTATGATGTGCATTCTTGCATTTCTTATCAGGCAAGCAGTGGAAACACTCTAAATATCCTTATAAAAAAGTAGTTTCCACCAATGTCCTTGTATCCCCTGATGTCCAGCGTGGGGGAGGACCCAGATTTAGAGGTGAAAAATGAAAGAAATAATTGTGAAAACCCAAACTTGGATAAATGGGTGACATAGCTGTGATTAACCAGATGCCAGTCATGAAATACATCTCAGGCTTGATGTTAAAGGGCAAATCCAGCATTCTATCAGATGTGCTGCCTTGCAGAGGGTATTTAAGTTCCTAAATAGTTGCCAGAGGTAACCCAAGCCAGGTGTTGCTCCTTCACATGACACACTTCCAATAACAGGCCCTTCCCCTGTTAAATGCAATCTAACTGTAGATAACTCTAAGCCCCTGTGTTTGTTTGCAGTGTTATTTTTAGAACATACTGCTTTGCCTGCCAATATGCCTTTGTCTAGTGACACCAGGCACTGTTGGTAGTACCAGACTCAAATTTGGCTCCACTGAGTCTGCATGTTAACCAAGTAATTGTCTTGGAGCTCCATGGAACTCTCAATGCTGCCTTTCTGCAGAGGTCTGGGTTTATAATAGACAATACTCTCTAGGCAAGAACGACACCCCTGCCCCCAACCTGAGCTTGCTGCTGTGCTTAAAACTCACAGTTCAGTTTGATCTCAGCTCTGGTTTCACAAACTGAGAACCAAACTGGAGAGAAAATGATGTGTTGACTGACAAAGCCTGCATGTGTGATCTGAATTGCATCAAAGGAGTGGTTCAGAGATGTGCTGTTCTCTGAAATCAGATGAATTTATAGTCTTAAGATGATCTGTAGTATTAGAAGTGAATTACTACTTCCAATCACCCTACATACTTGAGGATCTAACACAATACACTGGCCAAGCCTCCCGGTGTCCCAGGGAAGCCTGACTGGATTAGGAAGGGCAGAGAGATGAGAGCTGAGGATGTTTAAGGTGATTAGTTACTGCTGCTTACCTGTCTGGATCTGTTGCTGTGTGGGCTGCCCTGGGGGATCCTGCTCTGGCAAGGGGGTTACACTTGATGATCTCCAGAGGTCCCTTCCAACCTCTACTATTCTGTGATTCTTGTCTCCCTGGGGTGTACTGAAGGTACAATAACGTGGCTACTGTTGTCCACTACAAGGTGGATCAGAGGGCTGGAGAACCTCTGCTGTGAGGCCAGGCTGAAGGAGTTGGCTTGGTCAGACTGAAAAGGCTCTGAGGGGACCTTCTAGTGACCTTCCAGCATCTGGAGGGGCTACAGGAAAGCTGGGATGGGGCTGGTTACAAGGGCTTGTGGTGATGGGACAAGGGGCAATGGTTTGAAACCAGGAGAGGGGAGATTTAGATTGGAAATAAGAAGGAAATTGTTCCCTCTGAGGGGGGTGAGAGCCTGACACAGGCTGCCCAGGGAAGCTGTGGATGCTCCATCCCTGGATGTGTTCAGNATGAGTTCAAATCCAGGTTGGATGAGGCTCTGAGCACCCTGCTCTAGTGGGATGTGTCCCTGCCATGGCAGGGGGGTTGATCTGCCTGATCTTCAAGGTCCCTTCCAACCCAACCCATGGGTTTCTTATTCGATGACAACATTTAATCTGAAACAATCTTGAGTTCCTGAATACCAATACTCAGAGCTAGCTTGACAACTGGAAGTCCCCACTTCTTAGTTTTGAGATGGCAGAATTCCAGTCTGGAATTTGCCTAGGTGGACTATACAGTAATAGGGACTTGTATCTTATGCAGCATCAGTGTCTGGACAGCAGGGCATGACAATTCATTTACTTTTTTTTGTCTCTTCCTGTTCCCATCATCATTTCTTCTGGCCCAGTGAAATGTAGGAAGCTGGCAGCTGCTCAGTGTGTTCCTGTATCACTTAAAGCAACCAAAGGAAGGGTTTCTGTTAAAAGCCCCTGTTACTTGATGACAGGCTCATGTCCTGGGACTTACCTTGGCATGTCTTGGTTGATCACTTTAAGTAGAGCCCATAGAGAAGAAGTAGAAGAGATTAATGAAGAGTAAAGTTCTTTACTTGTTTGGAATTGTTTATGTAGTGCTGAGAGGGAACCTAGAGGGCTAGGGGATCAGTTGTTTGGGTTGGGGTTGTTGCTTTTTTAAGGAGTTGGGCAGGAAGATGTTTTCAAGCAATAAGAACTTTATTTATGGCTTTATTCTTCAGCTGGACAGAAGCTTCACCCAAAAGTTTCCTAATATTCAAGTAGTGTAACTTGCTTTTGGAGCAGATCCCCAGGGGTCAGTCCTGGGTCCAGTCTTGTTCAACACCTTCAGCAGGGACCTGGATGCAGGGGCAGAGTGGAGCCTCTGCCAGTTTGGTGATGATTCCAAACTGGGAGGAGTGGCTGATGGACCAGAGGCTGCGCTGCCATCCAGCCAGAGCTGGAGAGCTGGGCAAAGGGGATCTCCAGAGGCCCTTTCCAACCCCCACCATTCTGTGGTGCTATAAATGGAAGAAAATAGTTTGAAGACTGTTTTGTTTTGTTTTTAAAAAAGCTTGTACTGTAGGTCCAGTAATACAGATTTCAGTTTGAAATAGCAGTCCTGGAAAATGTTAGAAGTTCAGTGTGCTCAACTCTGTGTGCCCAAGGATGATATTAAGCAAGGGATTTTACAACCAGTCATAAAGGGCTGGGGAATTATTTCTTTTAGGACTATAAAATAGGCATCTTCTTATTAAATTCCTAAACAGGAATTCTCATAATGCAGCACAATGCAGTGGAATTATTTTGGCAGGATGCATGTTCTCTGTCACTGAGCTGAATGACTCCATTTGATGATGGGCAAGGTTGCTGTGCACCTTTTCCTGCTCCTGAAATGTTCCTACAGGGTTCTCTTGATAATGATAGGACCAGAGGCACTGGGCTGAAGCTGCCCCAGGGCAGGTTGAGGTTGGAGCTGAGGAACAATTTGTGTGCTGAGAGAGTGGGGAGGCCTTGGCACAGGCTGCCCAGGGAGGGGGGAGTCACCAGCCCTGCAGGGTTCCAGACACCTGCAGCTGTGGCCCTGCAGGACATGGTTTGGTGGGCATGATAATGTTGGGTGGATGGTTGGACTTGATCTTGGAGGGCTTTTCCAAGCTCAGAGGTTCTGTGATTTGCATGCATTAAGTGTGTTAACATACCAGGAATCCAGTGGTGTGAGAACAACCTCTGTTTCAAATGTTTTAGGAGTACCTCTTAAAGGAAGTTCTGGAGCTGTAGCCTTCAAACTTGAGGAACAGCTGTTGCAAGTTTTCTTCTAACCCTTGTCTCTGCCATATATGAATTTAACAGTGGTTCTGGCACTCCAGATTATTTTAAACACAATAGCCACACACAATTGGACACCTCTCATCACACTGTCACCAATTCCCGCCCTCGAGGTCTGAGAGGTGCCTCAGGCAAGAGGTTTAATCCTCCCCAGCTGGTGTGCAAGGCATCTGGGGAAACAATTCACAGAATTCCCTACGGGCATTCTGGGGGGTGGCAGTGCAGAGAGAATGTGATCCGAGCTGTAGGAATTCCAAGTTATTTTCCATTTCTCTTTGATGGAAAGGTACTTTTGGGATTGGTTTCCATCTCCTTTCTCTGATAAGCATATTGTTCCTGCTTGTTATCCCGTGACAATTCTTAGAGCTCATTGTCCTGCATTTCCATGTTGTGGGGTTTTTTACTACCTCACTATATTGCTACAGAGATACATTAATTTTTTTCATCACTGCTGTTCTTGCCAAGTTTGTCAGCCATCAGTTGATTGCAGTGGAGTGGTACTCCTGGAATCCATTCTAGTTTAAAGGAAGGCTAGCATGAAACTTCTGAACATTGAGAAGCATGAGCACTGTGAGACTTGACAGTTGCTCTTTGGAACAAAGTATTTTGGAGGACTCCAGTTCAAGGGTCACTGGGTTTATACCTGCAGCCCTTAGACCAGTGGTGGACTCTCTCCAGGCTCTAAGTTTGCTTTTTGGAGGACTATCCTCTACTGGCAAGGAGAGAAATGATGCTCATAAAACAACAGAGAAGAGGAGTGATGTTGTTTGAATCCTGCTGGTTTTCAACTCAAGCAGTTAGTAAGCATTGATGCTGGCCTAGACATTTCAAGTGTCTAGTCTTCTCTTGGTTGTATCTGAACTGCTACCTAAAGTACCTTCCTAGGAGAAGCAGTGTTAGCTACCAAGCCAGGGTTGCATAAGCTGAGTGAGTTGGGGTTGTTCAGCCTGGAGAAGGCTCCAGGGAGACCTTACAGTGGCCTCCCAGTATCTGGAGGGGCTACAGGAAAGCTGGGGAGGGGCTGGTTACAAAGGCTTGTGGTGATGGGATGAGGGGTGATGGTTTGAAACTAGAGCAGGGCAGGTTTAGATTGGACCTGAGGAAGAAGCTCTTCCCTCTGAGGGTGGTGAGACCCTGGAGCGTGTTCCCAGAGAAGCTGTGGATGCTCCATCCCTGGATGTGTTCCAATCCAGGTTGGATGGGGCTCTGAGCAGCCTGCTGTGGTGGGAGGTGTCCCTGTTCAGTGCAGGGGGGTTGGACTAGATGCCCTTTGGAGGTTTATTCCAGCNTGGAGGTTTCTTCCAGCCCAAGCCATTGTATGGCTCTGTGTTAGCATGGCTCTGCACTCCACACCAGATCACGCTCTGCAGGACAGCTTGTGGTGGAGCATGAACACTCCCAGACTCTGGATTCTGCAGAGCCAGTGTCAACAGAGCCATCTCCCATCAGGCAGGGGGGATGCTGGTGGACTTGGCTTCCAGCTCAGGCCTGTGACTGAACTGCAGACTGTAAATAACCTGGTATCACACTGATGTACTTTCAGGATGATAACAGGGTACTGTGACAGATGTCAGCACCAATATCTTGACAATAAAACTCCTTCTATGGTGCCAACTAAAGAAGAGCAGCCAGAAGTTCATATTAAGGTCTGGAAGAGGTGTTCCTAGAAAATCATTATTAGCCTCAAGTGTAGGGAAATAATAATAGTCATCATTGGCAGCACAGGTAATATGTTGTTGTTCTCCTGAAGTGTTGCTGTCCTGAACAGCTTGGGCTAGGAGAGTCCTTATCCTGATTAGAGAAGGAGCTGCTTGTTTTATGTATAAAAGAGAAACTGAAAGTTACTCCCTGTAGTAGCTTTTTGGTAGCATTCCTTACTCTGTGTGCATATTGTACTCCAGGATATGAGTGCAATGCTTTTCTTAGCAGTAGAATGAATTCTGTTTACACATTGTTCTTTGTTAGAAGCCATAATGATCTTTTTTGTCCCCTTTCAAAGTGGCAGTTGCACTTGAAAGAGAAGATGCTTCTGTCCTCCTAGCAACTCATAAATGCTTCTGACCTGCTGCATCCAATCTTAAGAGGTTTGGGCATTTCTAGGGTTGAAAAATTGAATTCTGGATTCTATGAGGCTTTCTGCAAATTTAGAAGTCACTGGAATGCTGGCACAGGACAAATCCAAGTATTTGGATGAAATTTCTTAATCACAGGCACTCTGTCCTGTGTGTGTTACTTAAAAGTAAACAACCAAGAAAAGCTCATAGCTGTAGGAGATCCTTCCTTACTTCCATTTGCTTCTCTCTGGCCAGTCTTTCAAAGCATTTAATGCTAATTCCAGCTCTCCATCAGTCAGTTAAAGAGTTCATTCTTGTAACAGGTGGTCAGTCTGGGAGGAATTGGATATTGCTGTAAAGGAAATAGCTTGCTTTTTGCCTTTGGTGATGCTTTAGCACCCATCTTACACTGAGAACCTCTCCATAGATCTGTCACCAAGCAATAACTTGAGGCCAGAAGTACATATGGGCTTACTTCAGTCTAAACTAATTGCAGAAAGCAAGGTCTGGGTATTCTGCTAACAACAGATACAACTCAATGGGTCCACAGCAAGCTAACCAGTGATCAAGAGATGTTCTAACAAGTGTATTCTGGTAGAATCAGAGAATTACAGAATGGCAGGGGCTGGAAGGGAGCGCTGGAGATCCTGGAGTCCAACCCCCCTGCCAGAGCAGGGGCACCCAGGGCAGCCCACACAGCAACAGAGCCAGGGGGGTTGGAAAGTCTCCAGAGCAGGAGACTCCAGCACCTCTCTGGGCAGCCTCTGCCAGGCTCTGGCACCCTCACACCAAAGAAGTTTCTCCTCCTGCTGAGGGGGAACTCCCTGGGTTCCAGTTGGTGCCCATTGCCCCTCCTCCTGTCCCAGGGCACCCCTGAGAAGAGCCTGGCCCCTTCTCCACTACGTTAGAAATTCAAGTGTACTCTACAGACCTTGGAAGAAATGAGCATGGAGTAAATGAAAGGAGTTCAGGTTTGACATTCACTCTGGTTTTTACCCTTAATTCCACTTCAGTTTACATTCTTTGGAACTTTTAGAGCTCAGTCCCATGCAGGCTGTTGTGTAGGGTCAGATCTCTGCTCAAGTGGTGAACTCTTCAGCCACAGTCCCTTGAGTCAAATCCATTCATAGCCTGTGTCTTTGGTGCTGGAAGGAAGCTCTGAGCAGGCATTTTCTCTGCTGTTTATCTGACTAATAATAAGCTGCCAGGATACTTGAACAGCTTCAGGGCTGGCACCCAGCCCTTCACCCAGGAAAGGGTTTTGCCTTTGCTCTCACTGGGATAATTCAGGTTTAGGATAAAGGTAAAGCCAAAACAGAGCACTCCCAGCTCACTCTGGCTGGAATCTTCCCCTTTCTCCTAATTCATGACTGAAAAGTTGAAAACAGATCTTGGAGGGGGGGGGTGGGTCTTGACCATGTTGTTTTACATGTTTTACCCCTGGTGACAACAGTGATGAAACAATAGCATTAGCCTAGAGATGGCATTGACCCATCTGCCTCGGGTGGTGAAGTGATGTCTCTTCCAGCCCCAACCATTCTACCATTCCTTACTGAGGCTCCTTCAGCAGCTTCAGGTGAACTGGAGCTCTGCTCTTTTCAGTTCTCTCCCCTCAGTGGCATCCACAGCCCCCTCAAACCCGATGGTGAATGCAGGCACCTGGTGCAAAGGGGTGAGAACAGAAAGCCACGGAGGTGAGGAGATACCTTCCTTTAATTAAGGTCTGTTTTGTCCAACCTCAAATGCAATCTGCCTTGCAACACAACCTTCCTGACCTTCCCCAATCATCTTGCTCTGGAATGAGTATCTGTTGCCAGAGTAGGATTCTTCTCCTACTCCACCACCTCAGTCCCTCATCTCAAGTTCCAGGCACGCTGCTGTTGTGTGCTGTGTGTCCATCCTGCTCCCAGCTGGCCTCTCTGCAGCCCAGGGGTTATCACGGGCTGGCTGATTTGGATCTTCCTACCAGAGGGTGAGTGACAGCCAGTTCTGCTCCATGCAGCTTGATAGTCTGCCCATGCCAACCACAACAACTCCTGCCTCGATTCCTGCCTGGTTGTCCCGCTTCCGAAAGAAATAAATATCTTCATAACCAGCCTCAGGGAAGGAGCAGAGAGGGGAGGAACAACTGGATACTAAATTAAAACCAAGACAACAGGCTTTTGGTCATCATTTCCTTTCTAGCAGTGTGTGGTAAACTAAAAAGCATCCAGTTAAGACCAATCTGGTTTCACCAGTGCTTTTTTCCTACTTTCCTTTTCTGACTTCCCTGAGAATATTTACTGTGGGGTTTTAATATGTTGTTAGATGACAGCGTGGCTATGAATGAATGAACAGGACTAAAGATTAGAGAGAACACAGTGTGGGGGTGAAATAATGCCCTCCAGAAAGAGGAATCTCAAACTGTGTGCTCGAGTTGTTTTAGTGTGTCGTGGGCTGTGCAATCAAGAAGGTGGTTTTGTGTATATTTGGTGATTCCTAGTTTTATAAATTCATATTAATATATTTATAGAGTTTTGGGGGGGTTTATCTAATACATGAGGGATGAATGCAATGGGCTTTTGTGGCCAAGAAGGCCAATGGTCTCCTGGNGGACGCCAGCGTCTCCAGAGCTCCCTCCCAACCCCAGTTCTGTGGAAGCACTACAAGACTGCCCAGATCTCCTCTTGCATGCTGCTCGTAGCTAAGCGTGTGCACGACACGGTGTGGATAATAAATGGGCATCACACCAAGATCTTTAAAGCATTTGGAGGTGTGCAGAGTGTTCACAGATTGAACTGGAGTGGCAAGAGCTGCCTTCCCCAGAGCTGTAATGGTGATATTGGGGGGGGAAGGGGGGAGAAATCAAAAGAGCAGCTTTTCATAAAGATTGCTCTGGTATGCCCATTGAGCATGTGAAAATGTAACCAGCTATCAATGACTATACCTAAAACTGCCAAGGAGAAAGGGCAGAAGGTCACTTTAATTTCCATAAAAGCTTGTTTGATGTCTGTGAAAAATATCTCTCTGGACTAAACCACAGCCTCACACTGCCCCCCACCCCCCAAAATGTATTTGAGATTCAATAAACTGAAAATAGAGTGGTAGCTGCCTCTAACTTTAGTGCTGCTGAAATGTGATAGGCATGCGATGGAGTATGGGGATGTTCATGTTTATAACCTCGATTTAGGGGGGGAAAAAAGTAGCCTTTGGCTTCTACAGAAAAGAAATGACAGAGATATTGATGATGTAACAAAATCTGGAGGAAAAAATATCCAAAACTAACAAAATGGGGGGAAAAAAGGAACAAAAAGAAAACAAACCACCCAACTTGAAAGTAGCATCTCCTTGTGGAAACATTTCCCTCATTTCTAATATCAGCTTCTGCCTTAACACTTGAATGATTAGAGCTTCACAGTGCAGCAATTTAGCTCTAGATTAATGGAATTTTGAGATGAAAAAATAAAACCTTTCATTAAACTCTGAGCCACTCGGTCCCTCTGCAGCTTTTGCTGTTGTCGCCTCCGTTCTTCCCAATGCAGTAAGGCTCCTGCTGAAGGGCTGAAGAGTTAAAAAGGAATGGAATTGCTGTGTAAGAAGCCTTATCCTTTGGTGAGGTACTTCATTGAAGGCAGACAGTGAGTGTTTTGTGACAGAAGGAAAGCTGAGGGGGATGGGAGGAGGAGGAAGCTGGGAGCTGACCACGGCTGGCCTCTCAGCATTCCTCTAAGGCTTGCTTTTTTTATTTCAATTGGAAGCTGCTTTTATAGATGCTCCTCCAAACAAGCTTTGGGGTTTTATTTTTTTCCATACTGTCCCATTTCGACGTTGGAATGGGCAAGCCCTCAAAGTGATCTGGTTTTGCCATTCCAGCCCAGTTCCCTTTAATGTATGGAGCAGGCGAAGTTGAGCCGACACTTATTATATCCCAGACCTCGGGCGCAGCTGCTGCTGTAAGTGGCACTGGGTGTGAGAATACAACAGCTCTGCTATTTACTGGGACTCAAGTGCCCGGACTGGCAGCCAGAGACATTATATGAAATCCGAAAGCATGAGGATAAAGGAGATTTCTTTGCGGCAAGATCCGGATCTAAGGAAGGAGTTGGCGTTGCTAGCTCGGGGATGTGACTTTGTATTGCCTTCTAGATTCAAGAAGAGGCTGAAAGCTTTTCAGCAGGTCCAGGTTTGTCTTTCCCTTCTTATATGTTTATTTGTCAGCAGCTGTCCCTCCAAAACCGTGCGAGCTGCCAGAAATTGTGGAAGTTCTTCCTAAAGTGGAAGGAGTTTGACAGTCTGCTCCCTGGCTGGTGATTTCTCCCGTGGTTTAGACAGCTCTCCAGGTAGCTTTCTGCTACCAAAAAAATGAGGAGAGTTTACCCAAGCGTGTAGCATAAAGTATGAGGTTTGCACAGAGGCACGTGCAGGGGAACGCTGGTGATCAGAGAGTCAGAGAAAGTTTGGAGTTGGAAGGGCTCTCTCAGCCTCTTTTCCTTCATCCGCACAATCCCACTCTGCGTGCGTTTCCCAGGGGTTTGAATTTACCTTTTGCTGAAGCTGGGTGTTTAAAACCCACTGGAATTGGCTGCAACTTGACTAACTCAAAGAGAATGTGTTCAGAGGCTCTGGCAGCGGGGATCCTGAATTCCTGTAGTTTCTGTTTGGTTTGGACTGTTTGTATCTGGCTGAGCTGGGTCCTTGCTACGAGCTTCTCGTTAGCGGCGCGGAGTTAAAGCCACCACGTTAGAGTGAGCTCAGAATTGAGAATAGAAGCATCTGAAACACGTTGTGGGAAGGAAAACCTCTCCTAGAGTCAATGTTCAGAGCTCATCCCTTGGGAAAGGGGGGGGGAAGTGTACAACTTTTATTGGAGAAGCTGAAATTTGGGGTTGCCTCGAGCACTCTAAGCTGAAGGGCTTTGGTTATATGTGAAAAGCATTTGCCTTGTCCTTACCTCACCCTCAGGTCAATATTCTAAAGGTAGACCACCACTAGCATGTGTGTTTCTCTTTATTTTAATTAAGGAAAGTTTGGCCACTGAATAAAAATGATATTGGTTTTAAGAGCCAGTTAAGACAATCTAAATATAGCTTGCCACTTAAATTTGAATACAGGGCACCAGTGCCCCTTCCAGGTGACCTTCAAGAGAGCCCTATGACCCTAAAAATGTGGTGGCCTTCTTATTATTATGAATTATGACATCAGATGTGTTTTAGCTGGACTTTGTAAGCAGTTTATTCCCTGTACAAAGCAGAACACCAGTGCTACCCCTGCTGCTCTCTGCCATTCAGAGTAAACTCGTGGATGAAGGGATTGTACCACTCATATCTTTTGTGCTGAACTGGAAACAGAAGGAAACTGGTTCTCTAGAGATGGCAGGAGAAGAAAATATGATCTCAATTACCCCAAAGTCACGGTGTCAGTTCATATTTAGGCTCCTTGGAGCATGAGGCAAATTTAGTCTAGTCATGGCATCCTGGTGTAAACAAACACACTCTTACCTTGTGTGGTGCCCCTTAACTTGAGCTGCTGGGCACCCAATGAAAGTTGGATCACTTGCTTCTCACAGGGCTGCTTTTTTTTTTCCTGTCAAGCCAGGAAACATCTCGATGTAGTTTGGTAATGTGAACCTCCAAGTGGTGGAGTACTTGAGAAAACAGCTTGTCTGATCTCTAGGGTTTAATGTGCTACTGGTTGTCAACTTCCAACGTAGACAATGAGCAAATGTATTCAATTTTTAACCAGCCTTGCACCTCTTGGCTGAGTGGCAACTGTAGGATAATGTTTGTTTAAACCTTTTTGTTATATTACAGACCAAATTCTGTGGAGAAACAGACTTGACAGGAGTTTAGAACTGAAATCTGATGTCTGCTTTTGCTCAGTTTGATAGAAATTTTATCCAAGGTTCCTTGTTTAAATGGTGCTTTTGCTTCACTTTCAAAAGGGTCTCCATCATTAACCCAAAATCTGTCAGGTGATAACTGCTGATACAGAGTGTGGTGGACCTTCTTTACCCAACACTTCATATTAATTTCAGCATTTTTCTCTTCAGTTACCAGGCTTCATTGCCACTGGAGTTTACAACCTCCTGTACCACTCTAATGCTGGCTTTCAGACAGACCAGTTCATGACTGGTGGAAAATGAGAGCTAAAATCAAGCAGAAATGGGAACTATTTCTCTATTTCCACCCCACTCATAACTTTATACGTAGTTTCTCTCACTTGTTCATCAAGTGCCAGCTTCTCCTAGCTCTACTAGCACTAAACCTCTCAGGAACTCAATGAGGACACAAGGGATGGTGGTGGATGGTCAGGTAAGATGTGGCTCAGCAGCTGTTTGAGTTGGGTTGGAGTGCTGGGGTCTTCCCCAGGTTCTAGGAATTCTACAGCAGTGTTTTTTTTGTGTAGAGCCAACTCAGTAACCTGGGGAGGTCGTTGGAGCAAATCAGGTTTCCTGAAAAGCTTTAAATTGCCAACCAGTCATGAGTGGGCTCTGGAAACTGGTAGAGCAGGCTGCTTTCTTACTGGTTGCATAAAACTGAGTTTAAAGGGGGCTTTCTGGAAAGATCAGCTTCTCCAAAGGAACACACACCTACTAAAATATTCTTACTTTGGGTCCATCTTGCTCATCAATCTCTCCCAAACTTTGGAGGGAGAAGAAACTCTCACCATGTCAAAGGCACTAGCAACTTAGATGTGAACTGAAAGGCTTATTACCTGCTGAGAACCAAGCAGAGTGCTTTAGCCAGGAGCTGGTGACAGCCCTGCCTGTCAGGGCATCATTCCCCAGGCTCAGGGCATCATTCCCCAGGCTGTGGGAGAAAAATGTGCCTGACATTGGGAAGGGAACCGGACTGGAACACACCCGTGTATGGTGATGTGCTCATACCCATCAGTGTCAGCTGAACTAGGAAAATGGGGTTTTATGCTCTCCAGAGGCCACGCTGTGCTGTAAAACAGGCAAGTTCTGGCTTGAAATTTTGGCTTCCTCCAAGTCTATTAAATTTATGCTGAGTGGGGTCATTTTTAAGAAAAGAGGGAAAAAAAGTTGTCCCGACTCGTGAATAAATTGGATGTCAATGCCCAGACAAAGTGCTGGGGTGTTTTCTGGTACTTGAGCTGCATCACTCCTTTATCTGCTGCTCCCCCTGGGTGATTCCTGGGGGTGCCTACGTCACACCTGGGTGTGGAAAGGGAGAACTCCCAGTTCCACGAGCACCTGTTACCGCTCCTAAAGGCCGCTTACGCCTGCTATTTCTGTCCGCTGGCGGAGAAGTATTCCTTCAGCTTCTGCACTGCCTCACAAGATTGCCTTTCCTTTCTCAGGGAAGCAATTAGGCAGTGCCTCTTGATGACTTTTGAGCTCCTCTGTTCCCAAAATGCTTCTGGTGTGTTCAGGATGGCAACGAATGCGCAGCCCGGAGGCGCTAATGTGCGCGGGGCTGGCGTGTGGCGGTGCCGCCGCGCGGTGATTCCTCCCCTCCTCAAGATCACTTTCCCATTGGGGAGGTCAAGTGAGGTTTAAAAAGTCAAGGTGGGGCAGCTGATTTTACAGCTATAGCTGCAGAAAGGGGTTGGGTAGCAATTAGAGTCGCTGGCAGGCTGGCTTTTTGCTCCTTGTAGCATCCGTGTTCTAATTTAAGGTTATTTGGAGACCTTTTAGCATCACACAGAGAGGACCTGGGGGCCATAAAGAAAAGTGTGGCCAGCAGGTCGAGGGAGTTCTCCTCCCACTCTGGTCTGCACCAGTAAGACCACAGCTGGGAGATTGTGTCCAGTTCTGGGCTCCCCAGTTCAANAACCCCTTCCACTCTGAGTTTGACCTGATACCCATTTTTACATCAGGCACACATCTGTGTTGTTGTTTTTAAAGAACAAAACTGAAGTCTTTGCTTGGAGGAAGGCAGGGAGGGCATGGAATGGAAATCTCATTCCATCTGCAGCTCAGAGTTACACTTGGTGCTGGTTCTCTGATATAACTCAAATTTCCTGGAGCAGTTGCCAACGTTTAAGATGGGAGGAAAATATTTTAGCTGCCTGCTGAGCCTGTCTAGTGAAGATGAGAGGTTTTCCATAAATGGCCCCTCACTAATGGCTTGCCAGGTCTTCAGCTCTGCCCTCTCC
Source organism: Chloroceryle aenea (assembly GCA_013399075.1). Classification (NCBI taxonomy): domain Eukaryota; kingdom Metazoa; phylum Chordata; class Aves; order Coraciiformes; family Cerylidae; genus Chloroceryle; species Chloroceryle aenea. The sequence goes on from VWZY01006333.1 coordinate 17,954, forward strand.
AAGGAGGCAGTGAGCAAGCTGGTAGCTTTTCACCACTTTGGCAACGCAGACTCCGGGTCCGAGCTTCAAATATCTTGGCTGCCCCGTGGTAGCAGCTTCTTTATCTGCTCGTGGCTGGTAATAAATGCATGTAAACGTGGGCTGTTTCTGCACAGAAGCCAATATGGTACGAGTTTGTTCCCACTTTACATGCACGTGTGATTTAAGGGTCTAGCTGTCAGTTCCCTCTGCGGCTATGGAGTTATTTGGCCACTGAAGAGCTCTGATTTATTTTTTCCCTTGCAATAAAAGTTTCACCAGCCTTTTCTCCATTTCAACATACTTCCCATACCTTTTCTAATCACTGGTGCTACTAATAGCAGATGTTCTGTAACTGTTGATGGCAGCACTTTGTACCCTAGAAAGCCTGGAACCGTTTGGCACATCTTCATATGAAACAGCCTGCAACTTTCAGAGGATCAGAGATTGGTTTTGCAACTGTCCACATCAGAATTTCTTGGGGCATTGCCAGACAAGAAGTTTAACACAAGGCTTGCTCCAGCTCTTGACTCTGCAGCTCAGCAAGGCTGAGCTTGTTGAGTCCATCCACCTTTGAGTGGATTTTTCCTAAGCTCCCTTGCGTTGAGTGCTTGACACTTCCGCTGCGTGCACAGAAGGATGAGAGGCTGTTGCAGAGCTGACAAATTAAGTGGATGTCCATCTTAACCCTGTTGGGTGTTGAACTGATGGCCTGGCCTGGGCAGGGCTGTTTTCTGTGGACAGATGTTGGAATTGCCTCGGGTGGAACTGGGCTGTCAGTTTTTCCCCATTAGAATGATGCTCAGGCAGCCGTTGCTCCGTTGCAGGTAGTGAGTCCTGGTGTGGTCCACTGGCTGTGTGAAATCCAAATGGTCAGGTAACAGGAGGATCCTGCCAGGATCTTGTCTCCTGGGAGCAGTCAGGATATTGGAGTGTGCTGGTAGAGTAGGAGTGCTGAGATCACCTGTAATCAGAGGGGTTTTTGAGGAAACTGCAACTCTGACAAATAGGGATTTGTTAGTGCCTGGGATACTTGACATAATTAATGTAGTAGAGGCTGTTTGACAACAGCTCCCAGCCTGTGGCTAATGCTTTGGCCCTGCTTTTGTCTTGCACCACGTGTAGAAGTTGCCTTTCACAGGGTAGATTTTTCTGAAGAATGTTGCTGCTTTTTCCATGTTATCATCTGTACCTTTTTCCCTTTGTAAATTAGTGGGGCATGTAGAAGAGAAAGTATTTTCCTATTTTAGGGAAGACCTCATTACCATCATGTCCCAGGCCATAAGCAGTGGCTACCAAGAAGATGGAGAGTCCCTTTTGACAGGGAGTCCCATGGAAAAGACAAGGGGTGATGGGTACAAGTTACTCCTGGGGGGATTCTGATTGGACTCCAGAAGAGAATTTCTCACCATGGGAACAATTTGACACTGGAAA
>VWZY01006339.1:0-12994 GCA_013399075.1 Chloroceryle aenea
TCCAGCCGCCGCCTAGAGCCTGCCCTGCCGCGCCCGCTCCGGGTGTTGCCCGGCTTAGGAAGCCTCTGGGCAGAGCGAGAGGAGGCGCAGTAGAGAGTCGCTTTCCCTCCCTAGCCCCGGAGCGAGAGGAGACAAGTCGCGTCTCCAGCAGCGAAATAAAAGCGAATGGAGGGGGGAGTGGGTGCTCATTATTTCCATGTGTCTCTTGTTTTCACACAGATGTAACCTGTTTAAGCCGAGCCTGTTTCAGCCCAAGGCACTGTCTTTCTGCAGTGATGCAAACTTTAGGATGCGGGCTGCGTAGTTTGTTTCTTTGGTGGCCTTTACAAGATGAATGAGCAAGTGATGGGAGCATGTTTTCTGTTGTCAGCCCTGGATGCTGCAGCTCCAGGATAAGCTTATGTTTCCAATTTTTTTTTATTTTTTTTTTTTACGGTTTTATTGTCTAAGTCGTTAAAAACAAAAGAAAGGGGGAGGGATATGTTAAAATAAGTTGGCATAAACTGCCCAGTGCTGAAAGCACAGGGGAATAATAAAAAAAAAAAAAAAAAAAAAAAAAAAAAGAAGAAAACCCAAAACTAAACCCAAAACCAGATCACTGGGCCATGTACCGGCAGAGAAGCAGTGCTAACAGTGCAAGTTGTGTGATAAGGCTGTCACTTTAAGATTGTGTCTTGCTCTGCTCCTGTAGTATGCTTATTGTGTGTTGCTGGTGCTTTAAAGAAAAAGGCTCTACATGGAGATAACATTTAAAAACAGTCATGTAGCAAAGTCTTGCCGTGAAATCACCACTTGGGATCCTTCTAGGTTGGGTTCTTGTTCCACTGTGGATAAGAAACATCCACAGTACTAATGCTGGTTATGTTTTGTAGTTTACCATTCATTTATCCTCACCCAACAGAAGGTTGTGTGTGTGTAAACTCCTCTTTTGCAGAGAGGGAATAAGTCCTGTCAAGGAGACACTTGAAGTGATGTGTGTCTGCTAGGTCTTTGGTTTGATGGTGGTTTTTCTGTTTCTTTCTCTTTACTTCTATGAGACCTTATGGAAATGTCAGGCTGTTAGATAAGCAGCTAGCACAGACTTTCTCTTTCATATAGTAAATAATAACAATATTTTTTAACCTTTTTTTTTCTTTGTTGTTAATTGCATGGGTATATCTGAGAAGATGAGCTGCTGTGGGGTTTTTTGGTGAAAGGCTTGTGTGTGTTCAGGCTGCTAAGTGTTCTGATCAGTTGTGTCTGTTAGCAGTGCTGGCTTTGACTAGTGCAGAAATGATAGAAGGTGGTTTGGAAGCAGTACAGTGGATCGAAGTTTGGTGCCTACATTGTTGTCAGACTTGCGTTTATTTAATTATTTATTTTCCTTTCCTTTCCAAATTCCCAAGAAACACCAGGTGGGAAGAAAGCTTACCAGAAAGGTGCTGATAAGAAGTTGTTGCATGAAGAAAGTGACTGTAAGGGGGTGTGCAACTGCTGATTGTTTGTGTAAGCCACAGGAAATCCAGGCAATTAGGAGACTGCTGCTGCTCCTGTGACTGGTGTATGACCAAACAAACAATAAGACTGAGTAATTCTGGCTTCCAAGTCAGACTCATGGGCTGAGTGGCCTCTTATGCAGGACTGAGGCCCAAAGTACTGTGGAGGTAGTGTGGCAAGAAACCAATGAGGAAAATAAAAGTAGTGGCTGACACCTGAGGCATGTGAGCATTATATTGTAGAGTACATCTAGACAACTTGCTTCATAGTTCAGCTGTAGAAATTAAGAGTTATGTAAGTTGGTCAGAGGATGTCAGCATAGCCAAGAACAGTACTAAGGTAGATGAGTTTTGGGTTGCTTTTCACCAAGAACCTACTAAGAAATATTAATGACCTGCAGAAATAGTGATTTCTCTGAGTTAAAGCTTCTCTTTCACCTTAAATTTTGGTGAAAGTAAGGAATTTGGAGGTCTTCAACTGTTTTCTCTGTCAGCATGAGTTCATGAAACTGATGTTACCTGCAAAGTTTTAAAAGATGTCCCAGAGTAAGACTTGTGAGCTATGTTGGCAAGACAGTTAGACAATGTCCAGAAATTATTGTTGTTAATCATCATAGCTCCTCTAGAGGAGACAGTATGTACTAATGAACTGACATTTCTGTGCAGCTTCTTTCTAGGAGTGATGTTTTTTCAGTTAGTGCACATTAGACGTGAAACTTGTAATGCTGGAAGCAAATCCAGTACAATGTGTCTGTGTGAGGACAAAGCAGAGGCAATAAATAACACTCTTACATAAACATGTGATGAAGTTCTCTGGGGTATTTTGACCAATAAATGAGGTGAGGTTCTATTTGTTTATTTATTTTTTGCTTTAAAACAAACACTCCTTAGTTCTCAGGAATCTTTCAGCCAGATAGACCAAAAATGTCTTCCTGTCTTTTAAAGGGAGACATGCTCCTCTCTCTAGCTTATAACCTTCACAATGTCATGCTCTTGGTTAGATCCTTGTGACTCAGAAGAATCTGAGGCCGTGACTCTCAAAAATCATGGCCTTTGCTTCATTTGAGTGAGTCATGCTATCTGCCTTGAACCTGGTTATGCTACTTGTAAGGGGCTCCCTATTTCTGAGATGCTTAAGCCAGAAGCAATGTTGTTCTCTACAGGGGCTTTGTCTCCCTCTCCTTTCTTTCTCCATGAGAGAGAAGGCAGAAATCTGGTCCCTGTCTGGCCTTGTGGTATCCTTAGTCCAGGTTGCTGGCCCCACAACCTGCTATTGGATGTGCAAAAGAAAAAATGAGGGTGACTGTCTTCTCTCACTACATACAGGAGATGGGAAATGTACTTGGAAATGTCGTGTCGAGACAATTGCCATTCCTCTTGTTCACTTCTGTTAAAGGTGAATATGTGCAAGTGGAGAACTTGCTTTTGCTGTCTCTTGGCCTTTGAGATTCTGTTTTCTCAGCTTTAACATTACAATAATTCTTTCTTCATGTCACTGGACATGTATTTCTGCTAATCATGAATACCATCAGGCATCTGGCATTAATAATGAGAGTTAAAACTAGCACTGTGATTAGCAGATCTAACTGAGCATGGATGAGGTCCTCTCACTGGCTATTTAACTCAATTACTCAAAGATATTTTTGTGATTGTTTCCTGTATTATACCTATATTTCCTACTGCAGACTGTTTTGGCTGCAGTGCAATAGCTACCAGGTTCTGCTGCAGAAACAGGCTGATGATGTCACAAGTGTTTAGGTAAGAATTCACAAGTAGCTGAACTTTGGCTTAACCTTTTATCTTTAGTTTACTGGCAATATAACACGTGGGATCATCTTTCATGACTTGTCAGCATGCTCTGACTAACCCCAAATGTTATTGGAGGGGTGTGTCTCAAGTATGGGAGTGTGTTTCCTCATGGAAAGGGTTGGGAGAATCTTCTTGTAAAACTGATAGTAAAAAAAAAATTAAATCCATTTTTCTCATAATTTCATAAGTAGATAATAGGGATATTTCTTCACTGAAGATGGATAGTGACATGCATATGAATCTTCTGCAGTAGCAGTAAGCAAATTTCCCTTGTTTGTGTGTGTGCACGCACATAGGTTTGAGTAGTCAGTGCTTTTGGAGGGGCAGGAACAGCAAGTAATTTAGTTCTAAAACTGGAAGTTTAAAAGTTTATATATGGTGTGATGTACTTCAAGTCTATCAACGCTCAAAATGTCATCTTTCTGTGGAGCACCTCTAAAGACAGTCTGTTTATCATTGGTTCCCTGCAGCTGGCAACCCCTTTTGGGAATACTCTCCTCAAAGGAAGGATTAGTGTTGAACTTTCTCTTAGCAGTGCTGGAGGTGACTCCAGTGTAAATCCTTATGCAAAGGACGATTACTAAGAAATGCTCTCACAGCCAGAAATGTCCACATCGCAATATAAATATCTTGTACATCAAAACAATTGAAGCACAAGGTAGACATTTGTACCTGTCATTGCAGACTATTTGCCAGGGCCATATGGAATGGCTAAATTAAGGTTCCCTTGAAGTTATCCAATGATAAAAAAAAAACAAAAAAACAACAGCTTAAAATAGTATCCCTGTGGATGTATACAATGAACCATCTTATTGATGTTTTTTCTTGTTTGGCTGTTTTGCGCTATTTTTTTTCTCCACTGTGATAACTTTGTGGCAGTATTGCTTTTATGTGGGAAAATGGATAACTAAGTTTTTTGATAGATTATATTACAAGCTTTTACTTTTGAGTTGAGCATTTTAATGGAAACCAAGGGAAATGTTATGTGGAAGCTGAAAGGCAATTATTTTACCAGTAATTAATTTTATTCTGGTTAGCTCTTCTCTCCCTACCCCCAATGTGGTAAAACTAGCTTGTTACAGTTTTACTTTCTGGCATGCCTTTTCTCATCTCAAGTACTTTTCAAAGAACTATCAGTTTTAACGTGACATTTCTGCAAAAAAGCCTGTCACATCTACCTCAAAGCCTTGTATGTGATTGCACTGTCATTCCACCAAAGGAAGCTTAAAGCATATATTATGGTGTATTGTAATCAAGACAAATGATTTGTTTCCTTCATTGAAGTGCTTCTCTTTTTTTTTAGGGAAATGCATATGCATTTCAAAGAATGAGACAGCAAATGAGGCTGGAGGAACATTTGGATGATTGCCAATGCTTGTACTCACCTGTATTTCCAAAGCCACTTTTTTTTCTGCAGAGCTCCAATGAGTTCTGTCACGTCTGTGGTCACAGTGTATCATTGAGCACTCAAGTGCTTATATAAAATCTTTTAAAACCAGGCAGAAGGTGAGTTTGGCAGCTGAACATCTGGTCCTGTTCACTTGTCAGTTTCTGACATAAGGTGGGAGGTGAAGGAGCTTTTGGAGAAGGAAGAATGGGAAAATAGCCTGTTCTGAACAGCAGCAAGTTATACAACAGCAGTAGTTGAACTGAGGTTGAAATTGGGTTGGATATTAGGAAGCACTTCCTCATGGAAAGGGTGATAGAACAACTGGAATGGACTGCCCAGGGAGGTCGTGGAGTCGCCACCCCTGGAGGTGTTTAAGGAAAGATTGGATGTGGTGCTTAGTGACATGGTCTAGCTGTTGTCATGGTGTTAGGTCATAGGCTGGACTTGATGATCTTGGAGGTCTTTTCCAGCTTCAATGATTCTGTGATTCTGTAAATGTTGCTGAGTTAAGTTCCTCTGTTGTGTGTTGTTGATTTGTTGGGTTTGGTTTGGGTTTGTTTGTTTGTCGTGTTTGTGGTTTTGTTTGTTTATGGGTTTGTTTGCTTTGTTTGGGTTTTTTGTTTTTTTTTTTTTTTGTGTGTTTTTTTTTCTTTCGTTTGTTTTGTGTGGTGTTTTGTGTTTTTTGGNTTAAGGAACAAATATATATCTCAGGGTTGTCCTTGAAAAGTGGGGAAGGGGTGTATCTCTCTTTTTTTTTTTCTTTTTTATTCTCTATGTCCACATAAAGCCCACTTAAAAGATCATTATTAGCAATGCTTAGCTGTTGTAAGAGTTTGTGCAGAAAAGGTCTTTATCTTCTGAGAAGACTTAGTAGTTTTTCATTTACATGTCAGTAAATATTTTTATGTGAAAACTAAATGTTTTATTTCTTGTCGGTATTTGAGTAGTCTTTGTGTCTGGCAATGAATGCCACTGTTGCCTTTTGTTCACCGATATAATGCTCCTCCCTTGTGTAATGTGATTCACTGATACAGAAGAATGTCATGATCATTTGAGATGCTCTTGAAAGGAAAAATTAGTATTTCAGTATTGGAGTAGAGCAATACAGCATTTCAAGAGATAAAAAGGAGGGAGTTGGGACAACCAGGTAGTAGTCAGGACTCATGAGATTTTTTTAACAGGATGCTGGTTTAGTACTGGAATGACCGGTAAAGCAAACAAATTCAGACACTCCAAGTTCACTGGTAACATCAAAGTTGGTGTCTGGGAGAAGAGGTAGAGAGAAGTAAGCAGATGCATCCACAGTGGAAGTATGGTTAGATGTCAAGAAGCCGCTTTTTGGGCTGCGTTAATGTGTGGGTTTGCTGCTTGCCATACAGTCTAAGAGGCCTTCACATAATTCAGTTTGTAAGTAAATTACCTATTTTTTCCTTTTTTAAATAGGATAACATAAACTAGCTCTGTTTAAATCAAGTGTTATGGAAGGCTTCTGAAATGTATTAAGCATAAAAAGTAAATGTGATTCTTCTCTTTCTACAGGTTCAGTTTAAGTCTTGTTGAAATTATGGCTCAAGAATTCTTCCAGAAGTAAATGTACTTATAGTACTTGTCTTCATAGCCTTTTAATAAATCATGTTCTACAGGATAGAAGTCATCTGGGGAAGCTGTTTACCAAGAGGGAATAAGCACCATATGTAGAGAGACTAACTTAAAAATTGTTTTCAGCAATGCTTTTCCCCTGTCACTGCATACTCCTCTCTATTTCTTACTTCATTTCCAGTTGTATCTCTAGATGAGTCCTCAAGACTCTAACAATCCACACAGAGTGGCTGTTCACTTTCAAGCTGTGTTCAAATTCTTAGCCCCCCCCCCCCCCTTTTTTTTTTTGGGGGGGGGTGTGTGAAGGGATAATGAGGGAAACCAGTGCTAACACAGTTTTGCTCTCTTGCCAAATAGTACAGTGATTTTCTTGCCAAATAGTACAGTGATTTTCTAACTTAAATAGTTGTTGGGAAAATGCAACAATTTTTGTGAGAGAATGATGACATGATGTCTCTTTATAAGCATTTACATTTATTTAAAGTTTATTAAAAGCTTTTGAAAGCCATGTAAACAGAGAAAGAAGGGAGGTATAGCCAGTTCTTATATGTGCAGAATTTAAGGTGCAGAACACTTTTCTTGAGTTAAAGCAAACTTAGTGTCATCTATGGAACATCAAGGCTGTGTGGAAGTTTTTTTTTTTCACCTTTTTAAGCTAGTCTTCAGTCCAACAAAAATAGCCACAGAAAACTTGTATTTTCATATGAAACAATCATAAAACGTTCAGACAGATACTTTGTCTTCTAATTAAAAAAAAAAAAAATAGAACCTAAAAGAATAGAATATCTATTTAACATGAACTACTAAACCCAGAAGATTGTTTTACATTTCACTTTGGAAAGCTGGAATAATTCAATATCTAGGATCAGCCTAGCATTTGATAAATTCTGAACACAACTGGTTTTAACTGCATCTAATTTGGGGGAAGGGAACAAAGTTGAACTTGCATCTTATTAACATCTTTAACGATTGTATATATGAACATATGCAAAGCAAAAGAGCAGATTGGAGGTAGAACATGATGAACAAAGAGCAGAGCTGCTGTTTGTTAGTGAAGTGATGCTGTACCTAGGGATTCCAGCAGACCGTAGATGTTAGAAGTGTTTAATGAAATACTGGGTGGGTGTAAGGAGGAATTTGTTCTTTGAAGCTGAATTAGCTCACATTGAATGAATGGCAGGAGAAGGAGAGGGAAAAATTGTACCTAGAGAAAACATAAATTGAATTCGTAATGTAGCTCATGTGTCCAAAAAGAAGTTGACTGGAGTCCTAGTAACCATGTTTACAGGTATACTATTCAAAATAGTATGCCCACTATAGATATGTTAGTAACTTAAACACCTTCAGTTTTGTCAGGGGACTAGTCATCTGGAAACTAGAAAAAATTTCTACTTCATCACACTGCTGTTAAGGCTGCAAACCTGAAACTATATGCTGCATTTGAATCCCCTGTAACTTTATGAAGCCCTGATGAAATTTTGTATATAAAAACGTGGTATGAAATCTGATTATTTTAGTTTGTCATCTGTAGTGACTGAAGGAAAGACAGTCCATGTTCTTTAGCTGCCTCTGCCTTGGGATGGAAAATTTGTGTTGGTTGGACAGACAGAATCCAAGGAAGCTCCTATGACTAAATGTGTCAAGGAGTTTAGTTAAGAAATCAGACTACTTAACTAGAAGATGTGTAGACTTTACTATGAAGAATTGTAAATCTGCAAGCTCTGAAGTGGATACTCTTTCCTGTGAAAGAGTAATTTTATTTTTTTTTTCTTCATGTAAAGAACCTGCTCCTTTTCTACCCTAAAATTTGGCACTTGTAAGCATGAACTTGTAAACATAAACCATAAAAGCTTAAAGAATTATTTTACAAAGGCTCTTTCAGCAGAACTGTTAAACTTTTTCTTGGCGGTGAGTGCCTTCTCTAGAAGAGAAATGCTGGTAGCAGTCTAATATCCAAGAAGCCATCTTGTTCTATTTCTTGACCACTCACAGGTCTGCTGACGTTAGCCCTGTACCATTCAAGCTCATTGCAAGAAGCTCATCCCTGCAACAACAGTAGAAATAAACATGTAATGTGTCCAGACCCTCTTCTTACTAAAATACATTGGTCTGTGAATTTAGAGCTGAACTCTGAATGCCTTATTTGTATTATTATGTGTTATCTGTCTTTATAATCTGTTTGCCAGCATAGTACTTGGCCTATTCTTCAGTCACCTTTCTCAAAAATTGATTAGTTGACCTGAATTGAAGATGCACAAGCACTTTCAGAGTGTTGGTATTTAGTCTTATTTCTAAAGGAAACTTCAGTTTAAGCAATAATAGTGTCACACAAGTTTTTAGAGCATCAGTATCTCATGAACAGTTGTGTATAAAGGGAATACAGGCAAAAGCAGGCAAAGCAGTTGGCAAAAGAGTAGTTTAAAGCAGCATATATGCCTGAAAGTCATGATTTCATGAAAGGCATGTTATCTATTGACTCTAACAAGTATACTAGAAGTGTAACACATGGTTTTGGATTATAATATTTTACGTGTGCTGTAGAGTATTCCAGATATAGCCATTTGAACCATCAGACTTTCAAGCACTTACTTCTAATTGAAGAGGTATTGACTCAGGAGGATGAATCCTTAATCAGATATGGTTTATTCTAAAAGTAAATAAATAAATAAATAGTAATCTCATGGTTTAAAAAAAAAAATAATCCCAGCCTACATGTTCCCGGTATTATTTCTGTTTCTGGACTATGACTCAATTGACTAATCATTTCTGACAAGATTATTTAACTTACATACAAATCATTCTGTCTCCTGGATTGGTTTTGGTTTGAGGGTATTGCTTTGTTTTGTTTTGGGTTTGGTTTTTTTTTTGTAGTTTTACAGCATTACAGAATTGCTGACACTTTTTTTGTTTTGTATAATTTTTGTGAGAATGAAACTGCTGGTACTTTCTTAGTTTAAGTAACTGCAGACAAGATCATCAAATCATGTTACATGAAGCAGGAAACCAGTGAATTGTGGATGTTAGATCACATACTGAGCTTTCCCTTCTGAGGCAAAGCAGCAGAGTGTTTCATTAGTGAACCTTGTCCAAGTATTCTCAAGGATGTTGCTCCTAACACAACTCTTCTGTTGAAAAGCTGTGATGATCACCAAGTTAACATTTATGCTGGATGTAAAAATAAACAAAGCACAGAGTTACTGTGTTTATTCCTGTTTCCTGTGTAACTTTCTAATGTCATTCTTCTAATGTTTTCTAATCTGAATACCCTTATGTTGTTTTGCTTGTGTAGCTTTTAATGTGATGAAGACTACAGTGTCTGTTTTTTTTAATCGTTGTTGTTTTTCACCCTGTTCATCTCCTTTAAGGAAAACTTGGCACCTATTACACTGTGACCTATTGTTCCTAGCTCTACCTTCCGGAGGATTTCTTATAATCATCCCTCTCCTTTAAGCATGCAAAACATCTTCTCTTTGTTCTAACTCCTCTTGATATGTACCAGCATTAATTGAATGAGTGGCTTCAGTCTTGTTCAAATGTGCCGGAATGTGCTTTTATCAAATTTGATATTAAAGAACTAAATTATCTATTAACAGCCTGTATAATTAAAGCTAGAGATATGCATTTGTACTGTAAATTATGATGCTGATTGAAGATAAGTCATCAAACATGACTGTTAGCTGCTTCTGGCAGGAGAGGCTATTGTGCAAACTTGGAAGTGTAAGAGATCATGTCTGAATGGAAACAAGATGAGCTAATTTGGCAATTGCATTTGGATTATTAAGAGGGGTTCACCTAATTCCTCTGGCCAGGAGAGAAGTGGTAATCATGTTCCCAGCTCATATTAGTAAAGAATCTGGTCTGTATCTTAGAAGAAAAAAGTTAAAAGTGAAGATCAGTGCTGTTTATCACTAATAGGATGCAGTCGTAAAATTCATGGCTCAAGTGAAAACACTGACACCACCCCTAGTTACTGGAAACATCTCAGAAATCCCAAGTTGACTCAGCTCTTGCTGAGTCTTTGTATTTAAAGAGCATCCTACTGTTTTTGGAAAGACTCTGGTTTGGTTTTGCTTTATTTAATGGACATGCTAGTTAGAATGAAGTCATGCTATGTCCCAAAGTCAGCAAAAACTGAATGGGAGAAAGCTTATTTAAACCCTTTTCTAAAAACTTACTGCAAGAAGTTGTTCTTGCATTCATTGCATATTAGTATAGAACTATATTTTAGGTCAATATTTACTTGAGAGAACAATTTATTTATTTATTTAATGCATTTCAGGTATATCATCCCCTTTCAGTGGGGAACATAAGGTGACAATGCTGACCTGCCTTTGATTGTCATTCTTTACTGAAAATGAGACATTTGACTGCAGATGGTCAAATTAACTACCCTACCTGATACTTATGATCTGTTTGCAATGCACGGGTCTGGTTAGTTAGCTACTCCTGTACCTCTAGAAGCCAGAACTTAATATATACTCATATGTACTTATCCTCTGCAGTGAAAGTGCTTTGCAGAAATGTGTGGATTAGTTAAAAGGGGATTGAGAAGATCATCTGGGGAAAACGGCTATAAACATGGGAAGGGACTGAGGATGCATAGGAAATATGGTTCCAGTTTAAATAAGTAAGATTAACTACGGGAAGAGACATTCCTTCAATGCAACAATGTATTTACTTACAAGGATTTAAAATTGGAACACTTTGATATTCTTCCTGGCATCTCGAAAAATGATGCTACAGTGTGGGAGTTTCAATGACTTCAGTTCTGAATGAACAGATATATTCCAGCTTCATATGGTGTTTATTGGAATCATAACTAATGCTGGTTGGCACAATCGGAAAGTAAACTAAACTTGGTTTCAGGCTTTTTAGGTAAGCATTTGTAGGTATATAAATGACACAACTTCTTGAAAGTGTTTATCCTCTGCAAATTGCTGGTCAATTCCAACAGTAGCCTTTTAAGCTTTGTAGGAGCTTTCAGAGGTCTTTATCTCAAATTGTGGTCTTGTGGGTTTTGGGAGGGAGCAGCAGTTGTATGGGGTATTTTCACAACTCTTTTTTGTCTCAGGGTTGATTTTACGGTTGATGTAAATCAGTCTATTGACGGCTAGTGCTAATGACTAGAGGAACACGCCAGTTTGCGTTACTTTTGTCTTGCAAATGTAATAATCATTCCACGGCGGTTTCTTTAGGTGTTTGCACAGGCAAGTGTTTTACTGAATTGTTACACCTAGTGATACAACTGGCAATCTGTTTCTGGAGATCACTGCTGCAGTGTGTGATACGAGGTGGGCGGGACAGCAGTGGCAAGGGTCAGGGGCTTCTACTGCCACAGCCTATTCTTGTGATCTTTAGAAACGTGATGGTACTAAACGCAAGCCATCGGCACCCTGATGCATCTTAAAATAAGCAACAGCTGAAGCAGCTACAGTACTGCACGGCATTTACAAGCTGTCTTTGAGCCGCCGCTGAGTTGCTGTGGAAACCAACGTTGAGCAGGACTGGGAGAGGGATGGAAAATAGGCTATTTTTTGTGAGAGACAGACTAGTTTAAAACCCCATCCTCCGTTTTTGGAAGCTCCTTCCGAATTGCCATGGAGACGAGAAGAGTTGCAGAGCTTTGAGTCTTGTAAAAGTGCAAGCTATAAATATTTATTTGGTGAATAGCATATGCTTTCTGGACTGTCTTGCTGCTGGAATAAACTCCATGCTACAATGAATCTTTGAAAGCTCTGAATTCAATCTGATCCTCTTTTCTGTGTGAGGAGAAAAAGAGGAGGCAAAAAAATAAACCCCAAACTTTGAAGGGAATTGAATTTTGCATTTTGGTGATTAATTATATAAAAATGGATTCTCTTTTTTTTTTTTTTTCCCCACGGAATTTCTCATATGACTTTGTGCAATAATCTTCCAGCGTTGGGACTGCTGAAAGCACTTAAGAGTCTGGTTGGTTTATCTAGAATTGTGCCTGACAACCAGTTCATTCAGAAAGGGTGACCTAAATAATCTCTTCCTTCCTTGTCCCATGCCCCTTTTTTATTCACTACTTTTGCCTCTACAAGCACTTCCAGTTTTGTGTTTCCAGGGCCAGCTGTCCTTGGGTCTCTGCTCTGAAATGAATCATTGACATGATCTTAAACTCTTAGGACTACTATTGATAACTTTAGATAATTAGCTCTGAAAACTTCAATCTCATTATTTTTACTTTCAAGACTTTTTGTTTGTTTGCTTAACTTGAAAGTTAAGAAAAAAAGGGACCATCAGCTGGTGTGCTTGCCTTCCAGACTGCACTGAATAGTACACACAAAGCTGAGGATTAACTCATTCTTAGGTTGGAATTATAAATGAAAACATTTTTGCCGGTCTGCTCTGTGGTTGAGGCATTTGACACAAGAAATTATTTTCCTTGTGAGACTGAGAGCTCCTCAGATCACCCAATATCAGGTAGAAATCCTGCTCTTAGTCACTTTCTGGCAAAGCTTCCCTTCCTCTTTTAAAATAACTCCTGGCTGAATGAAAATACAGTTCTGCATTCTGTTGCTCATGTGATTTCCATTATGTCTGCAGACTTACGGAAGCTGATTAAAACCTGCTTTTTGTAACAGATGAATGTGAAGGTTTGCTTTTATTTTTATGCTACATCTAAATAGTGGGGTTTTTTTTTGGTTTTTTTTTTTGTTGTTGTTGTTGGTTTTTTGGGTTTTTTGTTTGTTTGGTT
>VWZY01006339.1:13093-25186 GCA_013399075.1 Chloroceryle aenea
GCCTCTGTATTAGGCTCTAGATCTCTGGGTATAAGTAGTAAATCCAAGAAAACCTATTTGAACTTGAGCAGCTTGGCCAACTGTCATTTCAGCCTAAGTTTGGTTGGGTTTTTTTTCTGGGGCCTTCTTTTGGGTGTTGGTTGGTTGTTTTCTGAAATAATGGAGGAACCATCCTAAAATACACTTTGGAGTGACTGTTTACCTTGTTACAAATGAAGTCCGCAGGCAGAATACTTTAAAACCTGACTGCTTTCTCTTACTTGAGTATCTGTAGATAATTCCCCACACCCCCCCTTGACTGCATTTGCTTTTAAGTAGAGATCTTTTAATACAAAAGGTGAAAAGAGTACCCACTGACTTTCCAGCATGACATTTAACAAGTGTGTTAGATCTAACTGACCTACCATTTGGATGCTGGCTTTCTTAGCTTCAGATGGATAGCTTTGCTTGGAAGAGCCAACAGAATGGAGGATTACTCTATTGTGCATGACCCTGAGACTGGACTGGAAGGGGGGGAAATGCCTTTGGATTTTAGGGATTTTTTTTTTGTTTTGTTTTACTGTCAGTGGGGTAAGGACAATTTTGTGTGTGACAGATACTCAGCTGTATAGGTGGAATTTTAATTTTGTAATTACTGTTCTTCCAAAAGAGAAGCCAACCCAAATATTGGATGTAGCTGTTTTTTTCCCACAACCCCCACTCTTCCCTCTCTCCAAAGCCCTAGTCCATTTTTCCATGAATGAAAACACCGTGAAGAGTTAGGAGAGGGCTTATGTAAAAGGAGGGGAGGAAAAGCTATCTATGTGCACGAAGTGCAGTTCATTATAAGGGTTTTCATGAGGTTACTAATAAATCTTCTTGTGGAAGTGGAACTACCTACAACAGAGAAGTGAAGCTGCATTACTCTGCCAGTGAGATTTTATTCCCCGCATCCCCTTATTCTTTGAACCTTCTGAGTATCTAAAAGCCTGGGTTTTTTACTGCTCTATCACTGTCATTCCCAACAGTCAAGACCAGGACACTGCATTTCTAGTACTGTGTAAAGAGTGAAAATAACTAGTCATATTTTTTCCTGATGCTTGAACCACTGCGAGCACAGATGCACTAGAACAACTTCTTTGTAGTGGCAGGAAACCAGCACTACATCTGCTTGTATCAAGGAACAGTTTTCCTTATAGATGCAAGGACTAAACTTCTTTGTTAAAAGCAGTGTCTTCAAGCTGCTAGATAAATTTTCTCTTTTGCCACTGATGTAGGTTTTGCACATACATACAGAGTGTAGGATCCCTAGGTTTTCTTCCTTAATTAAAAACATCTGCAAGGCTATTTCCTAATTAGCCAGTAGGAGTGTCGAAAATCTTGCCATGTATTTCACAGCACGTTAAGCTACTCTCAAGAACTGTGTGTTACCACCAGGTCTCAGAGGACTGCAGCAGCTCTGGGATCTGAAAGGCTGAAATTTGCCATGTTTAAGTCTAGCAGTTTCCAAAACGCAACAGAAGCACTGCTGACAGCTAACACATTAAGTGAAAGGGCGGCAGAGAAGCTCTTCAAGTTCCTTTGGTGTTTTAGATCCCTTTATCTGATCAGCCAGGAAATGTGCCTTCTCCTTTAGGTAGCCATCCTTGATGCAGACAGACTGTGCCTATTAAAAGGCAAACTCACTCTCCACATCTGGTTTTAGATGGGTTTATTATTCCCACCCTACAGACACACCCCCAACCTTCAGATTACACCCTTATTTGTTTTCTGTGGCCCAAGTGATGCAAGATTTTTTTTGGTTGTTTGTTTTTGTTTGGTTGGTTTTGTTGATTGGGGTTTTTTTTATGCATCAGATAAACTCTGCCCAAAGTAAATCCTGTTTTTCTAGTACTCTTTCAAAGGCAAGACATTTTTTTAACTTATGATAACTGAAAGGCTGAAGTTGAGCTGCTCGCCCCTGCCCTGATGTGGGATAATTTCTTCTAGACTTGTCCAAAATTTGAAGTCTTAATACCATGTTTATGTTATTAATGAACCTGGGTTTACTCCAGTTATCTCAGGCTATGTTTTGGTGTCTAAATTGTCAATTTCAGAGATTGGTTAAGGACTCTGGCCAACACAGGAGATTCCTTACAGAGCCTGTGAATGAATACTCCCAGTCTCTCTCCAGCATGTTTGCTGGAGGTTAGCATTCACCCAGCAGAACTGATGTAAGATGAAGGCTGTTTAAACACTGACTGCTGAGAGCAATGTGGCATGGGAAGAGTGGTGCACCTGAGACCTGTCTGCCTGTTGTTAACTGTCAGAGTTAACATAGTCTAACCTGGCAATACCACCATGGGCAGCATCAGTAGCCTTTTGGTTGTAGCAACCACATCTTATACTACTAATTCTGCCCAAACTTAGCTTCTTCTCTCCATTCCCCATTTATGGGCTATGTAGACTATGGATTACTTCCTTGGGGAAATAATATGGTAACAGAGGAGCCAAAACAGACCACGAGTGTTTAAAGGATGTAACTGTGGCAAAACTCTAGGTATCACTTGAGTACCTGGTGGTAGGTAGTTACATAGCTGAGAAACTTAGATACATCAGCATCTAAGTGTGTCACCAGTGATTTATCCTGAGGTGGTCCTGTGTCTGAAGGATGTTAACACCAAACATGATGTCTGGTTTCCTATTCTCTTTCAGGAATTTCAGTAAGAGAACTGTCTTCATTATTGCTTTGTTCTTGGAAAAAAAAAATAAATCAGACTTCCAAAACTTACAGTATCCTCTGAAATCCTTTGTTAAGCTTTGCTCTATACCACCTGCTAATTAGAACTTGGCAAAACAAATACCACAAGACTGCTTTTTCTCTTGTACTTATAACTTTGTTTTGATTTTGTTCTCATGTAATTTCCTCCAGGCACACTGTTTCCTTTGATTTGGTTTGACTAATACGCTTTTCCTTAATAATTCCTCCAGATAGTAGTATCAGTTTACAGATGTGTGAGAGAGTATCAGATGGAAAGTGTGTGTTTTGTGGGTTTACTTCTAAACAAATGAAGTTACTGACACATAAGAGTAGGGTTGGTTTTGGGGGATTGTTGTTATTGTGTTTTTTTGTTTGTTTCTTTGTTGTTGTTTTATTTGTTTGGGGGGTTTGTTTGGTTTTTTTGTGTGTTTTTTGTTTGGTTGGTTGGTTGGTTTTTTTAGTCTGTATAAAAGCCTTTGAACAAAGAGTTTACTGGCACAGTAATATGTCATCTTTTCATTATTGCTCTTTATATGGTGTATTGAAATCTAAAGCATAAATCTTGGATGCTGAATAATTGGCGGATACATTTCTAAGAGAACATTTTAAGGAAGAAATTCTCTAACTTTGAAGAGAAAGGTCTAATTTTTTCTGCTTGATCAGAATATATAGTGGTTTTAATTAGGTCAACTGTCTCTGCACCGCCTTAAGTTACTGTTCTGACTCTACTGCTTCTTGAAGAGGGTCACATGTGTGTGAGGAGGACTGTGTATACGTTGGAACTTCTTTTTTTTCTGACATATTTTGTACATATTACATTGCATAGCAGGATCTTCACATATTCTATAAATCCCTTGATGCAGGGGGAAATAAAGACTTTGTGCAACTGCAAGCTCCTAATATGAAGTATGCAAAGTTATTTCATAACTTCCATAGTGAGAAATAAGTACTATGATCCTCCCCATAAGTCATAAAACAGGTTTTCTTATTGTGGCTTCTAGGTTATCAATATTTAGACCATAACAGTGAGCTGTGTGACATCTGTATTAAAGAGGAGAGAAATTTCCAGGTCCATGAAACAGTGAATACAGTGCTGAATTTGGTTTGTTTAAGGCCACCAGTATCCTAGGCTGCATCAAAGGATGCATGACCAGCAGGTTGAGGGAGAGGATTCTGCCTCTCTATTCTGCTTTGGTGAGACCTCACCTGGAGTACTGTGTCCAGCACTGGAGTTGTCTAGCACAATAAAGTCAAAGCTGTTGGCGTGTGTCCAGAAGAGGGCCACAAAAATGGTCAGATAGCTGGAACACATCTCCTATGAGGACAGTCTGAGAGAAATTTATGATGGTACTTTCATATAAAGGAAACGGCATACTCGCTCAGAGCCATGAGAACCCATAGCTGAAAGCCCAAATGGACTCATTAAAGTGAGAAATGAGACACATGCTTCAACAGAAGTAATCAGCTGTCAAAATAAAACAGTAAGAAGCAAAAGATTTTTGATCTGTTCATGTCTTCAGATAAAGATGGGATATCCATCTGCTAGCTTGTGTGCAACTCTCCATCCATTAGGCAATGGGGGATGAACAAAGGAGGCCCGTGTGTGTGAGAGAGGTAAATAGCAAGATTAGACTAAAAGATGTAAAGCAAGAGTAGTTGCGGTCAGTCAAAAGTTATGTTTCTAAATATTATGGATGGGGAGAAGGGCTCAGTTCTTCATGTAGATGGAGGAAATGGACTGCATAAAGTGTGTCCGTGATGTTTACAAAACTGGTCCTAAGCCAAAAGGAACTTGATGTTGGTAAAAAGTAGAAGCTAATGTGAATCTGTGTAAAGAACTGTATTTAGCTGTTCTTAAGCACTTGGTAGCATCGTAGCCTGCCATGGAGTAATCAGAATAACTATGACCAGCTCTTGGGCCTTGTAGGAATGATTCTGAATAATGAGGGAACACAGCAGAGTTGTATCTTGGGAGGAGAGCAGCTCTTAAGAGGAGATGTATAGTGAGGTGCCATGGGGGAGGAAGTAGCTGGGCGGGGGTTGATGTAGGGCTAGTGGTCATTTAATTTGTTTTCTTTAGAATTTCAGTATCCCTGATACAACACATATCCAAGAATGCATGATGGGTTGGTTTTTTTTTTTCATCTTATTGATATAAAACTATAGAAATGCTGACTAATAGTTTCCATCTCATTTCAACAAGAATTTGAGGCAACTACCAATTACTGCACACTTCTTTTTTTTACCCTGTAGAAGCTGTACATGGTATTCTTCAGTAAATACGCCTGCCTTGTGATAGGCATACAATGGAAAATACATTAATTGATTAATACAAGTCTCCCCAATTAGAAACAGACTGAGACATTACCCCAGTATAAAACAATGCCTACTGTTTATATAAAACTTCTCAGGGGTAAATATTACCATGCTATTGTAAAAGAGAAATATTACTATTTCTTACAAGTACCAGGACATGGAGAGCACAAGACGAATTATTTGAGGCCACCCACATGGCCAGCCCTGGTTTAGCTCTTAGTCCCATACTCTCTGTAGTAGGCAATATCTAATCTGGCCAGTGTAAAGAGGTTTCAGGAATACTGCTTGTAGCTGCCAAAATGGATATAAAATTACAAGTGTTTATGGATTGTTTGTTGTGGGTTTATTTAGTTATTTATTTTTTATTTTTTTTCTGTCCCCTTGCAGATCCTAAAGCATCTGGAATTTCCATTGAAACAGACAACAAAAATGTAAAGGCAGAAGAGTTCAAGGGTACAGTATGGTCATTGCTGTGATTATTTTTAATATATACACAATACATGCAAACTATGTATACAGAAGCTGTGCAGCTGGTAAGACTGTCTTCCTCTTTCCTGAGGGGTCCTGCTTCTGCTCTCTCCATTGACTCTGTGCAATCTTGGTCTTGTGTACATTTTCTCTTACTTGACATGGGGTTAGACTAGGTGCTTCCCAGATCTCTTTTCGACATCACCTGGTCTGTGATTTTGACTTGTTTGTCAGTTCTGGTAGCTCACTCTGTAATTCCTGCCTGGTTGCCCAGAATGATTGGAATTGATAGAAAGGAGAAGAATAAGTTATTATGCAAGACAGAAATGTGAGGGACTAGGGAGAGAACAATTGTAAATCAGGTAATTGACAGTAGCTATAATCTAATGGCTATTTTTAATTGCCAGTAGCTATAATGGCTATTTACATATTTTTTATATATGTACATGTCTTATGTAAACTGACAAATTATAAATAACTTCCAGTAATGTTCTAGAGAAGTTAATGAGGCAGGGAGAAAACCTGATCTTTGCTGGGTAGATGAGAAAGGGATCCTAATGGTGTGTATGCGAGGTTTGTGGGTCATGTGGGTATTTTGTTTTGTTGTTTGTTTGTTTTTTATTTTCATTTGGTTGGAATGGAGAGAGAAAAATTTGGGAATTGAAAGAAAAGTTTGCTGCTCTTTAGGTTTTATTTACCTGTCTGAGGTAATAATTAAATATTTTGGAGGTCTCTAAAGCTGTCAGCTGGGTTGCTGCCAAGTATTCTCATCACTTTTGGGTGATTTAGAGCTCAGGGCAGGCAAGAGAAGAGAGAAGCTCTTCAGGTAATACTAAAGATTGATTGGATTCTGTCTTTTTATGTGATACATAGTTTGCATTTTGTTCTTTTGTGATTTGTAGGAGAGAGTGAGATCAGTTTAACATAGCTCAGATGGCACTCAGTTCTTTTTGTGCAGAAGCACTAAGGGAACAGCAGGGGCTGGTAACATGCAGCTATTCATCTGAATGCAGCTAATCTGAAATGCATTTTTGTTTTCTCCTCCAACCCCTGTTACTGTAAAGGAGGGCAGCTGGTCACTTAAACAGGCCCCTCCTTGTAAATTGGTCGTGACAGACCAATTCAGAGTTCAATTAGCTCAAAGATGCTCATAGTCACATGGTTTAGTTTTAGTTAGTCCTGAGAGGGGCAGGGAGTTGAACTGCATGATCCTTATGGATCCCTTCTAGCTTGAGACGTTCTATAATACTATAACCAGTTAATAGCCTCCAGATGAGATGTAAATCCAAATTAAACTTTGATCAGACCTCTCCAGGATCCCAGGAGGTTTTTCCAGGCCTGGCAGAGCCTGTGCTGACACACAGAATCCTATGAGTCTACATTAATGTAAGTCAAGTATATCTGTTCTGGAAAATACCTCCCAATTACTCTGTTAGTACAGGGGAAAGTGGGAGAAGGGAACTATAACTAAGGAAGGGTTTATTACTTTCTCTCTGTTCTGCATACACTCTCGTTCTCCAAATAAGTTTAGTGGGAGTGTGTCAGTGGTAGCTTTTTCTGAAACAAAAAAAATATGGTATGCAAGAAAGGGGCAGCTCATTCAAGATGGAGGTGACTTGTTCAGCCAAGAACACTTCAGCTGATCTGTCTCTATGTTAACTATTATAGACCAGCTTGTGAGATCAGCCAACTGTCACAAGGTCAGTAGCAAAAGCAAGCTGAGCTTGAATGATGATTTTTCTTTGTTGGAATGATGCAAAAACAAAATGGAAAGGAAACTTTAGCAAATCTTAAGATTCAGGAAGCCTCCACCCATCCACTCAACCTGAAGTCAGGAACCTTGGGCTTCCTGAGTACACAGTAAGTTTTTCAAAGCAGTCAGTGAGTGTGTAACATGTTTCTGGCAAGGAATGCTCTCCTGCCTCAATTTTTCTTTCAAGTCCGGACACTTTTTCCCCTATGAGAGATCACCAAGGCTACCAGTCTGGCCCCTTGGAAGCTTTTTGTTTGTACATAGAACAGACCTGGGAAATCAGTCTATAAAGGGTGAGTGGATAGATCTGTTGTAGCTCTTAATTGCCTTTCAGCCTTGTTTGCTGAGACAGGAAACAAGGGTGCTAGTTAATGCAGAGTGACTGTATTTTTGAGCAGTAGATGTTTGTTTCCTTAAAGCTCATAAAGCATTTCCAAAACTGCAAAGGCTTTTGATCCATGATACTCTGGACTGTATTGTAAGACAAGCAGCCTGAAGGTGGCAAGATAAATATTGTATTTGTTTCTTTTATAGAAGTTACTGGGAGATAATAAATTTTAATATATTAATAGATTCAGAGATAGTTAGATGTGTGGTTGTATTCTTTCCTCTGATATTGTCGCCCAACAATTCTTATTAATGCCTTGACTTAACAGTTATTTACTGAGGGAGAACCACAAAACCCAATGCAAAAATGTGTATTTCATCATGCTATTCCATAGACAATGGAACTACTGAAAGAAAGAGTTTGTCCCACTTGTACAGTTTGTCATGTCTTATCTCCCTCTTTAGTTTCTCCCATAATAATGATAGTCTTGACCACAGACCACAATTACTATGATGCAAACTACATATTAGCGATGGCGTATTCTGACACCCTGCTGTGAGGGAGGTAAAAAGAACAGTTGAGTTCCCAGTATGAATTGTTCTTCATTAGGAGCACTATTTCTGGCTTGTTTCTTACCCAGTTACAGCAACTTAAGCAATAATCAGTCAGTCTCTCTGTGAAATTTGTTTGGTGAGATACATGTAAAGCAGGGAAATTTGAATGGATAGACAGAAAGGTGAACAATTGTATGAACCTTATTTTCTTAAGAACTCCAAAAAGATAAAAGGCAATTGTCAAGGGATGTTATGAACAGCTTCTGCCCTAGCAGCCCTGTGGGCCTGGGTGATCCTCCTGCCCAGCCACTGGAGCCCAACCCAATGCACCTGGAGACCTGTGTGTCTTTATTCCAGGACAATAGACATAGCTGTTGCTTTCCCATTTACATGTTCAACCAATAGCAAGACTGTTTGCATGTCCCAGGGATACATGTGTGTGTGCTCACACTCACAACACTGGCACTGCCAACTATGCAGACAGCCACAGACAAGGCACTGCCTTCAACAGCACTCACATGTGACACTGCCTGGGCTCACATAAAGCATTATGTATAGACAGCTGAGCCTCCTTCCTCCTCTCTGGCTGATGCAGATTGAAGCTCAGTGTTGAAAGCCCTCACACAACACTCTCTAGATTCACAAGCATGTGTTCTTGGATCCCCTAAGTACCAGCACAGCCCCTCTGTCCATCCACTACCCCTACTCACCAGCTCACCCAGCCTGAGGCTTGCTAGTGAATTACACACACACCTCCAGGCACACCAGGTTTAGGGAGAATACAAACACTGCCCACCCACCACACACCCTCATGTCCAGAAGACAGCACCACAAGGCCAGGGGTGCCTACACCCCTGTGTGACCCTAGTTGCTGGCCCTATATTTACCCCAGCCACTGCTCTCTGCCCCAGTAGGTAGAAATTCGGGCACACATGCTTTGAGACTCACCGACACACTCACAGCATCTGTGGCCACTCCAGCTACTGCTGCAGAGAGCCTCTCTTGCTCCAGTTGAACACACTATAGTCCCATCAATTTGTTTGGACACTGATGGTCTTTGTCATCATCTCTGTTAGTCCCTGTCTGTCATTGTTGTGTCTCTGTGTTTTGGTTTTTTTTTTTTTGCTGCCCCCTTTTACTGGTTACCACTTTTACATTGAAAATGCGCTTGATTGGGAAACCTTACTGAAGTACTCTCCACCTACCCTTACAACCACCAATGTGAACTTGTAACTAAATACATAAGTTGCTTAGGAGAATATTTAACCTTCTTACTGATATGTCTTCCATCTGCATTAATTTAAACAGTTAAACTATTTAATTCAGAGTGGTAATTCACAAAATATTATTGATAATAGGGTCAGAGTCCTTTTTTAAATGGTGGTCTGCTCACTGATTAAAATATTTAAATCTAAAATAAGGGTAGTATTACAGAATCTGTGCCCATCTCTAGTCCACAACATCTAAAGCTTGATCCAAATACCACTGAAGTATGGGAAAATTACAAGTTTTTGTTTTGCCATTGTGTTTGTGTACATCTGGAGAAGGTCTGTCATCACTTTGAGAAGTAGATCTCGCCCTTGCTGGCAGCTCAGTTTCTTTTGAAGAGGGAATATTAATTTCATGAAGCCTGAATTCATACCAAACAAAATGCTAAAGTCTCTCATTTTCCCTGTTGGATTATTGTATTTTTTTTCCCCCTTCTAGAGGCTATTCTTAGTTGCAAACACAAATTTTCCAAAGGGATGAGCTTAAGAATAGAATGGAAGAAAATCCAGTCTCAAGGAGTCTCATTTGTCTATTACAATGGTGAATTTACAGGTACAGTACTATAAACTTAGACTGATGATTTCATGTCATTGTCTAGCATAAATATCTTTCTTGGGGAAGAACCTTAGGAAAATGACTGAAAGAGAATGCACTTGACTCTCCCTTCTGAACAGCTGTCCTTTTGAGAAAATTCTTCCACAGGGGGGATAAATGCATTTCTTAATATCATCAATAATTAATTACCTTTTTAATGAAGTGAAATGTAATAGAAGTCAAGACTGAGAAAAATAGCATCACATTCTGTTATAGTTTTATAAAATGAAATTACACTCAGATATAAACTCCCCAAACTACTGCAAATTCTGCACTCTTATCCTACAGAGAGGTTTCTGAAGCCTCCTGGAAGCTTAGATATGAATAATGTAGCAATTTTTATGTACATAAAGTATAAACTCAGCTGTATATTTTAAATTATTTGCCTTCTTTTTAGAAGTGAAATTTCTGTTTATATATTCTGAAAAGAACTTACCTCAGCTTTATGTGTTTAAGTAATTATGAATCTATGGGACCTTTTACACACAATAAATGAAGGTCATCAAGTAAAACACAAGCACAGTGATTTTTAGTTTGTAGAGCTTGCAAGATGTGCTACTCTTGTTGATGAACTTGAAGGTTTTTTTCTGCATATATTTAATTTAGAAAAACATTAGAATTCATGGTTCTGTGTGTGCATGTAACTTTAATTTCATAAGAAGCTGTAGAATGAAAAACTTCATTGTAAGAAGTCCAATGGCAATATCTTTGCTATACGCATCAAGTTTTCCTTGCCAAGTTAAAATGTGAAATACTTTCCTGTAGTGTCACTCAATTCTTTCTGTAAGATGATTTTGTAAGGTTAGCGATTGCCATGCCTCTAGTGGAAAATTATGTATTTTTTTGTCACTTGACTACTGCTACATGTCTTCTGCAGAAAAAAAGCATCCAGTCTTCCAACTAAAAAATATATGACAGATGCAGGTCTTTGAACTGAGGAGGTGGGTTTTGGTTTGTTTTTGTTTTTTTACTAAATAGAAGCTGTGGAAAGTTCTTACTGTCTTGGAAGGGTGTTTACATATGACTCCTTAGTGATAGATAACTGACACTGAACAAATGAGGAATAGTTCATAAATTCTACATGATTTCAGAATGAGACAATGAGAAGTAGACTTTTACTATAAGCAAAGAGCAGAAACGTCTGTGTCTTTTCTCCGTTATAGGTGATCTTCGAGGCCGAGCAGAGATGCTGAATACGGGAATCCGTATCAGAAATGTGACCAGGAGGGATTCTGGGACCTACCGCTGTGAAATCAGTGTGAAGAGTGAAGAAGGGCAACACCTGGGAGAGGCTACTATTGCTCTCACAGTATTGGGTACAAACGTTATTACTTGAGCTTCTGTAAAGAAATTGAATGATGGCAGGGCATGTTGAAGGGTAGGGCTGTCCCTATGGTGTGTGGTTGCTGGGTCTTTGGGTATTCTTTGGGCTGGGTTTATAAACACATGAGCACATGCTCATTCTAAAATATACTTCATAGAAAAGCTTTGCAAAATGAATGCTCATATTAGAAAAGAATATAATTAGGGGTTAGTTGATATAAATGTGGGGTTTAGTTCTCAAAACTTAGCACTTGATTTATGTGATGGTGAACCTTCCATTTCTACTAAAAAATAAGTCACTCAGTGTCTGAGAACCTGGACAAGGTGATCATGGTGTTTGGTACTGGAAAGTCAGCATCTGTCAACACTTATCAAATATTCCTAAGCAGCAGTTCATTCCCATATGCTACAATCTCCTCCTGTTTTTGGAAGGAGAAACTGCTGCAGTGTCTGCACAATGCCAGCCAGTGAGCTACCAATCTATGGACTCTATTTACAAGAGAGATGGTGTTGGCCTAGGGGGCTGTGTGGGTGGTGCTGTTCCTTGTGGGGATTTTTTTAGTTTTATTTCCCAGTTGGCAAAAGGAGAGAAAAATTAATATTCTCCTTGCATTGTTCCTGGTGTTTTCCCCAGTGGATTAGTGGTACAGGTTGGCAGTTTTCTTCTTTTCTCTTTATAGGAAGAAAAGAAAATAATTGTTGTGGTAATTTCTGTGGTAGGGTGTTGTTTTTTTTTGGTTTTTTTTTGTTTTTTTTTTTTTTTTGTTTT
>VWZY01006340.1:1362-19460 GCA_013399075.1 Chloroceryle aenea
CACCCGGGTAAGTACCTGCCAGCCCTCGGGCTGGGGGCATTGGGCAGAGGACTGCGGAGAAGCTCCGTGCTTGCCGAGCTTGCCGCTGTCCCGATTCAGTCGACAGCAGAACTCCCCCTGACGCCGACAGCAACGAAATTAACCCCTGGGAGTCAGAAAATCAAATGTTTTTCTAATCGGGGCGTAGGAGAAGGGCGAAAACGGTGGCTGAGTGATAGCTAAATCGAATGAACATGCACTTCTCCGCCTTTTAATTCCTGCTTTCATAAAAACAGAGAGACTCGTTGAGGGACGGAAAGTGCTTTCTCTGGAAAGGCAAACTGCTGGGGAGCACACAGGGTATCAGGTGCAAGAGCATCCCGCACAGCCCCGCACGGCGCCCAGGGCGGGCTGTGGGAAACGCAGCCGGCTCCTAACCCGAAGTGTGATGGTACCGGCACGGCTGGCCGCCCCGGGACAGAATGGAGTTTTAGAGGCTTCTGGGAACGGAAGTTGTGTGTTTTCAAATATTGGATTTTAATTAATGGATCTGCTTTAAGGCAGACCCCGATTTTGAATTTTGGTAGAGTTTGGTACAGAAATTGGGTGTGCTTTTCTCTTGTGTAGCGTTAATATGAAAGAGTGTTAAAGCTTGTCTTTCCCGTTACTTTCTTGATCTGGCCGGCAGCATGAAGTTAGATTAATTATATAAAGACTGGTTAAATCATGATTTTGTATCTTTATTGTAGGTTTATTAGAAGGCTATTAGCTTTTATGGTTTATGGCTGTTAGTTTTTACTGTCTCTGCTTGTTTTAAATTTAATTTGGATGTTTGACAACCGTTTTTTCAGTATAAAAATAGTTATAACTGTTAGCATTATAATAAGATAGTCATTGGTCCTATCGAGGAAACACAGATCGCTGTGTTGCAAGAAAGCTCTCCTTCAGCTGCCTGTGTGATGAGTGCTGCTATGAGCGGGTTGTGTTACACAGCACTGGGTGCTAACGCTCAAATTCGGTTGTTTCTAAAGAGCATTCATTCTGTTTTAGAGAGGACAGACGCAATTACCTAACTGCATGACAGATTTTTCTCAAAATACGTTGCTGCATTACGTTTAGACTGACAGGGTAATTCAGACTGGTAGCATCCTGTCATCTGATGCTTTTCCATCACCAAAGTGAATAGGCTGAAAGATGATTTTAGTTCTTGTGTTTATCACGAATTTGCTTTCCAGAAGTAGGGCAATACGTGGGCAATGACTGGAAAAGGCTGAGAAGGCTGTCCGAGGCTGCCGTAGTCAGGTTCTGCAGCCAGGTAAACCCGGGGATAATATTCCTCTGCCTGTATACAAGAAATTTCTTCTTCATTAATATGTTTTCAAATTCGTTGGGAACAAGAGGTCGGAACAAAATTTTCCCCTATTTATTGAGTATGAAACTGAAGACTTTAAAGTATCCTGCAGATGGCAACAGGATCGGGTCCGTACCAGCCACTGCTTCTGAGGAGAATATAACCTTAAGGGAAATACCTGATGAGCATTCCAGTGCACCTAATTAAGGATGGCATTTTATTTTCTGTGTTTAAATATTCATTTGCAAAACTTCTGGAAAAAATATGGCATAAAACCTTAGTAATAGAATTTAAAATGTCAAAGGCTAATTAATTAAAGATGTGCAAATTGCTAACCCTCTGATAGATGACATTTGCTACCAAAAGGCTGAAAGTAGTTTCCATAAACAATAAAAAACAATCAACAGTTTACATTTAATTATTTTTTTTCCCCATAGTGAATGAACCTGTAATGTGTGTTTTATTTAGAGAAAAGACTGTAGAAAATCAGTTTTAATGTTTCTAAATCTATCTGATATGCCACGGTATTAATCAACTGAAATATTTTTCTCTCTTTGGAATTAAAGAAAAAAGTCCTGTCAGTATTGTTGAATATGCATCTATTAAATAGTTTCCTGTTAGATGCTTGGTAAAATTTGCACTACCTTCAAAATATTGAAAGCATCCAGCTGTCACAGAACTGAGACTGTGAGGCACATTTCCCATATGCAGAGTTCAGACAGTGGTGCACACTCCACACTTGCAGAATGGGCTAAAGCTGGCATTCCTGCCAAACAAACCTGTCCCATACTTTGGAATCACATCTGGCTTGTCATTGCCTTGAAGGGTAATAATGCTGCTCAAAGGCCTACATTTGTTTTCTCATTTGCCTTAATGTTCTAGGCCCGAACTCATACCTAAAATGCTAACATTCTCAAATGTAAAATGCTTACATTCTCAGGTGGGCAAGTTTTCTTTGTCTTTCTTTCTGGCTTTTGACATCACTTGCAGCTGTTTGCAGTCTTGTTACTGTGAACTTTCTCCATCTGCTAGACTTGATACTGAAATTCTCGACTTCTGAGAACCCTCTCCCTCACTGCTTTAGCAGATAGTCAACAGTTACCAAGTTAGTTGAAAAGCCATATTTAAGTATCAGCTATAAACGAAGTAGGAGAGGGACAGAGAGAACAGGAGAGCTTCCCCGGCACCGCCCCAAAACCCTCCCCATCAGAAACCCCAGATACACTACTGTTTAGTAAGCTTCTGGACTGTTTAAAATTATCTTATGCCAGAGTGAAAACTTTTTATTATAATGACGAAAGAATTAAAAGTTTTGCCATTTCAGAAACAAATACGCTTAATGCAATTTATTTTTTCATAGCTGTAATGAAAATAAATACAGGCACAGAAATTGTTAAATAAGTCTTCCACTAAATGTTGTAAACCATGGAAGACTCACTGAAGAGAAAAAAAAATCTTTGTCTCATTTTGTATCTCAATTTTGAACAATGCATGTCTCAAGTGAATATTTACAGGTTGTTAATAGTCTAGTAGAAATTCTAGAAGACACAACAAAAATTATCTGCAGTCTATTCAGAAACCTTTGCCATGTCTCAGTGTTTGGGGATGGGCGTATGGACTGCAGCAACCACCCTTGAATAGAACTCTATTGTGTGGGCTTGTTCCACTGGGATCAATGGGACGACATGTGCAATGAGATGCTAATGAACACCAGAAACGATGGTAAAATCTGGCCCGGCTAAGGCATAAGGCCGTATGTAGCAATCACTTCTGAGTTTCTTGATATATTGCTTTTAGTTAAGCTCTTGAAACTTCAAATGTTAAGGGATGCTTTACTATATAAAATAAGGAATTTTTTGTGTGACATTTAAACCACATTTTCCCACCCTTACAATTTGAATCACTCTTCATTTTCATCTTGTTTAAAGTTGCAGATGAAGTAAGGCAGTGCGTTCAGTGGCAATTGCACCGCTAATGTAAATGCAGTTCCACAAATGGAAAATAAATTACACTGGAGGAAAATAATGCCAAGCACTAGTATAAAAGAGAAGAATGACGGTCAGAAAGCAGGCACCTGGGAAAGGATAGTGGGAAAGGATAGTGTTGGCAGTGTGTAGCTCCACCACACCTTCAGAACCCTTCTCAGTCTTCAGAAACATTCATATCTTGCATAAGGGTAGGGCAACAGTCCTGGGTTCATCACAGAGAAGTCCTTAAGCAGCACTGCAGCTGCAGAGGGAATTGTGCTAGGTGAGTGCTTTGGGCCAGGCATGGGGCTACTATGCTGTGGAACGCTGGTGGCTGCAGGGCCCATCAGTGCCCTTTCTTGGTCCTGCAGTTCTTCAGTTGGGACTAAGGATCAGGATGGGTTATTTGACTGGAAAACTGACAAATCCATGGATGTAACATCGGCGGCCTGTGATTCTTGTCAGCTTGGAGCAGGCTTAGAAATACTCAGACACAATGATATTGAGGATCATAGAAGTCCTACCTCTGTCTCTTAAGAGAGAGAGAGAGGGAGAGAAGACTAGGTCTAACGACATCATCTTTTCTCATCAGCTTATGGCAAAAGTTAATTATTAACTATAGAAACACTGATGAATCGTGGTGTTCATTTGCTTATTATGGGGACTGTCAGGGCTAGAACCAAACTTTGCTGAAGCTGACTGATGTCTTTTGGTTTCAATAGATTCAGAGGTCAGGCCCCTAAAATTCAAATCACCAGAGCAGTTCTTTGCAATAAAGAACCAGTGAGTACTGTAAGGAAGGGCTTAAATACTCCAATGAAATAAATTAGTTTTCAAACAAAATTCTTTAACTGGGGGCAGGAACTTTCATATTTGCTTCCCAAGAAATAAATTGATTAGCAAAATGTTAATAATAGGATCCTAAGAGACCCCAAGCCAGCCACAGGCACCAAGCTCAGCTAAGGGAGCTTACAGTTTGTTTTCAGACACTGATACTGAGAAAAACAGTTTCCAGGGAAGGACCTGTGGATTAAAAGCAAACTACCTTCTCTAGTTTGCTAGTACTGTTTCTGTAACCATTTTGCCCAGATTTGTTGTTGTTGTTGTTTTGGTTTTGTTTTTTTTTTTCACCTTAACCAAAGAGCAACAGTTTTGTGTATCCAGACATAGCCTGAAGCCATTATGTCTTTTCCTTTGTCAGGAAGACACTTCCTTGCATGGGTGTTTAGCTGGGTCCCTGGCAAACCTCTGCTTTCACATGGAACTCAGGAACTTAGTGGCTTGAGTTACTGCCAGCAAATTTAATTTGGAGAGGAAATACATAGGACATGAATGATTCCTCGGTGGAGGCTTGTTCCCCAAGTCCTCTGCCTGGTTATTGGAAATGCTGCTGTCTGGGAGTGTGGATGGAACAGGATCTTGGGAGCTACAGCCTGTTCTCAGCCAGTTTGTATACAGCAAAACAAATCGTTGGCACTGCTCCTGTGCTGGTCTCTTTTTTTTTTCTGTCAGTTTTTTTGTATACTCAGGAGAGGTGAGAGCTCTAAGGTTCTTCTATGTAAAAAGAATATCTTTCTGGAGTGGGGTGACACACACGCAAAACAAGGAAAATACTTTGCCTCTTAATTGCCAGAACACCATTTTACACAAAAGGCAATAAATATTTTATCTCATTCGCTCATCATTAACTCTCACTACCAATTACTACCTGTAGCTCAATGAGACCAAGAGACTAAAAAAAGATGGATATAATGGGATGTCCAAAGCCTTCTGTGAGGGGAGTACTGTGTAAAGGGCTAGGACAGATGGGAAAGACTGGCCAACGATAAGCCTAATGATAAAACATTAAAGGGAAGAAGCAAGAAATTATATGTATTTTTAATTTTATAACTCTGCATGACTGATGTTCATAGCTGCAGTGAGAAGTAATTATTTTTACCACTTCTGAAAATAAAATTAAATTTAAACCAAATTTCATAGGTACATATGTTTTGGATTGTTTTCTCTTCTTCATATTGGCTTTGCTACTAAGTGAACCCCTTCTCTGCAGCTGGTGGGCACCTGAAATGGATAATCAGTGTGTTGCAGCTCCAGATTTTACAGGTATTGATACCTTTTTCCTAAATTACGGAGGCCTAGTCTTGTGTCACTAGTGTATGTGATCTATTCAGAAATGCCTGAAGATTCAGGGGAGATTGTACAGGCCTGGTAGCCTCCTTGCTTTTCAGTATTTTAAGAATTTCCACCTATATGAACACCTACAGAGTCACTTGCACACTGCAAAATTTTGTGACTTATCAAAATCACAAGAATTCATACACTTAGTTCCTTTAATCTGGGTGTTCATGGCACCATTTCCCATGCATTTTTATCAAAGTAAGACTTGGAGTTGCAAAAATAACGAGGTAAAAAAATATTAGCTACAACTTAACACTTTTTATTCATGAGAATAAAGACCCACTGGGTTTTTTGCTGGTTTACTCTGGTGTTAGTAGATTAATATTAAATATACTGGTTTCAGCTAATACTCACCCAGGACTCCATGGCTATTAAAGGTAAAAGTAAATGGAAATAATTAAGAGAGTATCTTTGATATTTTAGCTATATTTCATTTTTCTTCAGCCTATTTTTTATATTCTGAAATTTCATTTCTGGGCTGAAAATTGTAAAACAAATACATACTCATTGCAAATAAAAAATACTTTAAAGATATTCTTCAGAGTATAAAAAGTTTTTCTTTTTGCATTTGGTGAGGGTTTTTTTGGTTGTATATGTTGCTGTCCCTTATAAGTCATAGCAAACAATATAGTGCTCCAAAAGAGCTTTTATCCTAGTGAGCAGAAAGACTGAACAAAAGAATGAATTCATTAATTAATGGATGAATGTATTAAAAAAAGGCTCCACCTGCTCCGCTCCAAAAATCTCTCACTATACTACAGAGAAGTTGGTTACACCAACTAATGCCAGAGCCTTCCTGTTCATTTTTGAACAACATGATTTTTTTATGTTTGGAGCGATTGCCAAAATGCAAACTATGTAACATAGACTATGCCTTTATTGATGTGTCTAATATCAAGAAATCACCACTGTCATTGCTCTAAAGGCAAAAAGAAAGGCAATCCATCAAAAATGTAAGGGGAAAAAAGAAGATTTTTTTTTGCTTATGAAAACGCTTAAGACACTTGTTTAATCTTACGGCTTTGCCTTGCCCTCATGAACGGTTCACTTACATGTGAAGGTTTTAACTTAATATGAGCAAAAGCCCTCTTTTAAGAATTGTGTCTTTATGTTCTAAACCTGGACATGTTTCCTCATCTTCCAATGACTGGCAAGACATATCATAACAAACTGTATGGGAAAGGACTTTGATTTGCCTACAAAACCTCAGCCAGAAGTTTGCAGAGGAGTTGTTCTGAAAAGAGAAACAGAAAAGCCATGATAGTTCTGTCTTCTTGTTGGGCCTATAGCAGAGGCCTGCTGGTGGTACTGAAGGGAAAGAGTTGGTGGCTAAGGGGTGCTGGATTAAGGGGGTGTGGGGATTTGTATGTCCCCCCCAACCCTGGGACAAAGGGCCCTGTCCCCCGCAGGAAGGTGCTGAAATGCAAAGCAAGATCCCAGCTCCTTTTCTCTCTCTTGGTGGCATTTGGAAGTGTAAAGCTTTGAATACCAATTGCTTGAACTGGACATATGTGAATCTCTTCTAATCCTACTAATCCTGTCCCCAAGTGCTTCTTTGTATGTGGAGGCAACACACATAGATCTAAGTGAAAATGGCCGTAATCCTGGAAATGTGGAAAAATGTCCCAGTGTGGGAGTTGGGAGAGGGAAAAGCTCCCTAGCAGAGGGCACTGGCTGGAAGAGCATTGTGTTTGTGGGGTGAGTGAGGGGTGGCAGTGGGGGCAGGGAAGACATGAAGGAGACCTCTCACCTTCCCTGAGCTGCAAGGAGGAAAGCAAACCCACCCAGCGGGAAAGCTCCCTTGCAAACAGCCATCGCACACTTGAGCAAACCCGCAGAACTGAGACAAAGTTTCCAAACGCTGGGAAATTCACCCACCGGCAGCTTTCAGCAGTGTGAGCTCAGCAGGCTAGGGACTAATGTGCTGACTTCATTATTTCCCGACCTCGCCCGACTGAATGGCAGATTTGTGTAGGGAATGGTGGGCTACCGTTCTGTCCTTCTCTGGCCAAAAAGATTGGGAGGAGAGATGGAACTGTAGCCCCAGTCAAAGGCCCTGGGTCTCTGTCACTGCACAGCAGTGAGAATTGGACTGTCTTTGCTGAGCACTAACAGGGCAGCAGAGAAGTCAGCTCACAAGTGATCACTTGTATTATTCATTCAGCCTCTCTGAAAACTGATTTCAGGCTTCAAATCTTCTAACTGTGTGTAGGTAAAGGGATAGAGATGGCGTTTCTATACCTTCAACACTGAAACCTTAGTGTTTCACTGGACTGTTACTTAAAATTATTATCCACCTGGATACTAACAAACCCTATGGGTTTTCCAAATAAACAAGTCATATAATTCAGAGACGCAAATTTCCCAGATGTCAGACAGCTAATTTACATTTTCTTGGCTAGTCTCTGAATAAAGTGTGTTTATATCCCACAGTAGATAATGTTCAAGGAAATTAATCGGGTTTTTGTATGTGCTTTCAAAAGATTTAAAAATATGGAGCAATTGATAACATTATTTGCCAGCCAAATCTTTATTTTATGCAATAAATCTCTAGATAAAGCCATGTTAGGTAAGAAAATCTAAGGCTATATATTCTCTGGGAGTTGACTTTTTTATTACCTCACCAGACTTTGTGCTTTCATAAATAAGTGTCAGCTGAAATTAACCTGCTGTTTAGAGATAGTATAAAGCATCCCAAAATCAGCCTGGGGACTGGGAGTCCATTTTATTATTTTTTTTTGCACATGAACCTCCTGAATGTCACAGGGATAGAAAATGAGGATAGATCCCCAACTTTTCACAGATAAAGCAGTAAGATTGTCTCTTGCAAACATGCTAAGCCAAACCCTACAATGAACTAAAATCACTTCAGTAACAAGAAACAGCTCAGGGAAGAGTTTTGCCTTGGGAATCAGAGACCACATAAGATAAAATTGAACAAGAATAAAATGCTAGCTAAGAGCTCAGCCTAGTACTGGTGGAGCTGTGTGGCCCTGGTCCCACTGCTGGCCACAGAAACACCATTTTCATGAAGAATTATTATTACTGATCTTGGCATTCAAGGGAAACTGCTGACATCGAACCCGAGATCTCCTCTGATTGCAGCAGTGCTGCCCTGACTGCTGGCATGGGAGGGGTCTTGGAAGAGTCCAGCCCTTTGGGGAATAGAAAATCCCCTGGTCAGGGGATCCCCAGAGTCAGGGTGCACATTGGGCACACTTCTTCCCTTTCTTTAGACTTCCCAGTTGAGTAAGAGAAGGGAAATTTGCCTATAGGGAAGCAGACTGTGTTTATATTAAATGGCCCCATGGCCCACGGGTGCCTGTGGTGCTGAGTCCTGTGGGATGCCCTGCCTTTTACAGGTGAAGTCAGGAGGGTTTTGATTTCTGAAGGCCTCATGCCCCACTGCCCTCGTTGCAGGTAGACCTCACCCACACCCTGGGGTGTGGTGGGGCTGCAGAGAGCCCAGTGCCTGCCTTCTGCCACTTAACCTCACTACACTCGCAAGGCCCTCACCAGCCCAGCCCTCTGGGTGGCAGGGAGAGCTCCAGGGTGTCCTGGCACCTCCCTGGGTCAGTCTGCACCATAAATCTGGGGCTACTCATCCCTCACAGCTCATATTGCTCCATCTTGTGAGTGTCTCACACCACCATCCCTGAGGGCTACCTCTGGGCAGTGAAGGATGAGACGAATGCCAGAATGACACCCCCTGTCCCAAGGGGCGTCACAGGCCTCCCACAGCACCAAGCCCAAAGCTGCCTAGCAACCCAGGCCTGCCCAGCAACCAGCTGCCTCACAACCCTGGCTGGAGGCAGACAATCAAAATGTCCCAGTGACTCACCCCAGGCAGCTGGTGACATTTTGACTCTTAGTGCTGGGAGGCGTGATGGATTCTGGTCTGTCTCCAGGCCTTGATTCCAGCAAGTACCGAGTAACCTGCGTCCATATTGCTGGGGCCCTCTCCAGAAGAAACTGTCCACATGCTCACTTCTTGCTGTGTGAAAGCCATGGCCAAGCAGTGGCCCAGGTCAAAGCCATTTGGTCATTTCATGGCATAACTGATCAAGCCCTTGGCCTTGCTTTTGCTCTGGCACCGGCTAGTCTGACAAGATGTGTGGTGCCATGATGTCCCTCAGCTGCTGCTGCACATGCCACACCTACTGACCCCATTGTTCCCCTAGCTTGAATTCTTCTGTTCCATGTCTGTTTTGAATGGTCCCCAGTGCTCTCCACACTCTCAGTCTGCACAGAAGGGTTGTGTCAGAGCCTGTAAGAAACAGGAGCCATTAGCACATGAGCATGGGTACTTTTTGGAGGATTGCGGCCAGACAAAATTCTTGTGAGACAAAACTTCTCTTTTGTGGACCCCAAGGTCTTGAAGTCTAGACCTCCCCCCAATTCTCCCAGATACCAGGTTTCATGTCAGCCCCAGGCCAAAAGTGTCAGAAAAGATGTGACAAGGCTTAATTTTGTTTTATGGGGATCCAGCGTGGCCCCTGATGGCATCTAAGTCCCAAAGGCCAAAGTTCATTTAGTCCCTCTGTACAACTAAGACAGGTTGTGAAGGAGCAGTGTGGCTCCAACTAAGGACTGATGATGCAAGTGAGGTAAATATCTATGTCATGACAAGCCAAGACAAACATGAATTGTAATGGACTGAGAATATAGGATATGGGGCACAACTGAAAAGGTCTTTCTAGAAGCACTTCAAATGCTGGTTGGCAAATGGCCATCCCTGGGGGAGTCCCAAAGGGTACAAAAGTGCAGGTGTGATCAGGCCAGCCTCAGCCTGTTGTGTCAAAGGAGTGAACTGCTGCTAGTGGAGTAGTCCTCATTTGCAAACAGAATAGGTAGTGTAGGCACAGAAATGTGACACAGAGAAGAAAATCAAGCCTACAGGTTGCCGCTTCTGCTTGTCTACAGTCATCTTGATGCATCAACATTTGAGCATGGGGAATTTTTTCCCCTAGTATTGCCAGAAATCAAGGGCATTATATCCAGGGTACATAAGCCAGGATTCTCATTGCCATTTTGTTGTCTTTAATAGATTAACACCAGCTAAATCTGAACCTATTTCTATAATTTGCTCCAAATGCCAACAATTACAGTGTCCTTCATTTTAAATCAATGAAACATTAATATCTTTTTAAAAATTACTTTCAAACAAAATGATGTGTCACCTTGTAGCTGAAGGGAAATCACTGAAATCAATTGGGTGAATTTGGAACTTAATATTTACTGTTGTGATCCACACAAATTCAAGACCCAAAGGTAAGCTTAGTTGGATTAGTGCTTCAGTGGTCCTTCATTATCCATTTCTCCTTCAGTGACATTTGTGTGTTCAGTTAACTGTGCTTGTTAAATGCAAATGATGGTTTGAGGCAAAAGTACATTTGTAGAAGGAAGATGTTGAATCTTGGTAATATTATTTGTATTGTTATTGCATTTCTTCACATCGGAAATTTCACCAAGGTTTCCTACACATTCTTCCAGTGTTAAGTCTTGCAGTCTCGCTCTGTCATTGGGAAACAGGAACACAGGAATGTATTACAATTCAGCTCCTTGCCAGTCAGAAGACAGGCAGAAAGCAGAATCAGGTCCACTTGAATATGGTCTGAACACAGATCATTCTTTTCTTCCTCCAGCTTACATTGCTCTCTTACATTGCTGTGATAAAAACTGGACAACCACTTGTGTGTAAAAGGATCCCAGTCTGCCTCCAGTGGGGAAAGCAATAGGGAAGGAGCCCCATTAATGGGGCTTGGTTCTGCTGCAGATACTCTCAACACCACACCAGTTTTACAGCTGTCCGACACAAGGAGGTCTTGATGCCCTGGAGAATCAGGCTGCTGCTCTGGAGGGTGAATGTGTATCTCTTCAGCCTGTGTTGTGGAAAAGTCAGAGCCATGCAAATAACTTGAACTCAACATGTTTTTCTCTTGATATTGGAGCACTAGCTGATGTGAACTGAGGTTGGATTTAGTCATAAGAGTGGAAAGAAGGAAAGGGATTTGCATGTGGCACGGGCGATATAGGAGACATGAGTGTAACATCTACTCAGGTGTCCTGTTAAGTCTGCAGCTGAATCTGAAATCATCCCATCTATTTACTCACCATGCAGGGAGAAACTATTTCCCAGGGCACATTTCAAACAGCCTTTTAAATAGCCTGTTAAACCAAACTAAATATGACCACATTACTTTTTAATTTCTCACTGTTTCAAAACAGGTTTAATTAGGCACAGCGCAACCTTGGGAAAACCTAAGAAACAGGGAAGTGATATTGATTCTTTATTATCACTTTGTCTATTCTGATGTGTTAAAACCAAAACAATCTTCCAGCTGCAATGTCTAATGAACTCCAAGATCAAACAAGATCTTGCTAATTATGGAGTTAATGAGGACAAGTTCACAGGCAGAGTTAAGTTAGTAATTACATGTTTCAAAGCATCTTGAAGCTCAATAAGATCTTCATTTGGTGCTATAATGGTATACATTTTGCATTTCTTTCTGAACATGTTACAGAAGGGCACCCTATGTATGGTATATCCTGCTAATCACGTGCAAATGGCACAAAGACAACTTCAATAAATTAAGAAACTGGCTGTTTATAAATCAATTCAACATTGAAATCTCATTTACATTTCTGCTATCCCATGTAATGTGTTTACACACAAATAATGTCAACATTAGCATGGGAGGGAGACAAATTTAAATTCCACAGCATGTTTCTGAAGCCAAACCGTCAAGGAAAGACAATCAACATTTTAAATGAGCATACAATCAACTAGATATTAAAAAAGAAGCACTACTAAATCACACCTTTGAACGAACAGTATCAAAACAAACCTTACCACTGTATCCATTTCATGGAAATGCTAATAGTGGGCACAAGTGGGATAGGACAACAAAAACAGCACTGTGTTTAAAGCAAATTATTCTCAGTCCTGCTAGGAAAGCTTCTATCAAAAAAAAAAAGAGTTCATTCTCTGTTTATCTCCTGGCTTCCCCAGATTCTCTTTTAAAATTGATGGCAACCTTGGACTCATAGCTGTACCTTCTGTCCTTGAAGAGTAGACCCTAAAGGGTCTGCAAGATTTGGAATCACAAAAAGCCATGGACAATCAGATTGCTGCACCTGCATTGCATAGTCAAGTGGTGGTTGTTTGTCACAGTGGCAAGAGTCTGATGCATCCAGCAAATAACCATGCTGGAATAAGTAACCCATTCCATGTGCTTTTCATTAAGCAAATCATGCCATATGGAAATAAAGATCATCTGACAACATGATGTGATTGCTTAAGAGTTCACAGTCCTGGACCAAGAACAGTAGGGCAGGAGGTACCAGATAAAGCTCAGGGATACCAGCAATGACCATGAATTCTTGTGAGGTCCAGACAAGCAATGGAGCCTGCAATAGTGCTGAGTAACGTGTCTACCTCTTACAAGTACGTGGAAGATACATCTGCATTGAAAGAAGTGCACACTGGGTGCACACCACTGAAATGCAATTTTAGTTTTTCATCAAATCTGTTTTCATAAATTTGGTTATATGATCCATTTTTGGGCATCATTCCTGATTTATCTGGTTCTTTCTCCTGCATCTTGTCCTTCACTATTACAGCTATTACAGATGTTCTTATGACCCATATGGCAAAACATCAAGGAACTGATCTGGGTGAGAAATAATTTTTTTTCTGGATTATTTTTCATGCATGTTAATGTATGTTAATGTTCTCATTTATCACTGTGCTACAAAACCATTGTATTGACATAGGAGAGGATAGACCGGAGTGGAAGTAGAGATGTAAGGGAAATGTGGAGAGAAGACAATTAGAGGTGATTGGAACAGCATAGTATGTATCAGAGTCTCAGTTTACTGTTTCAAAACATACTTTTCTACCTTAAACTTAAGACAAAACGATCTTTCTTAGCAAATCCCAATACCTGAATATATTGAGAGCATGAAACCTCTGCTTTTCTCCAAAATGGCATCACTTGGGACCCCAGAATGAGATCTGGGGAGATAGCTGTCAATCTGCAAGCTAGGCTCTAACCAATATTTAAACAGAGCATTTCCCCAAAAAAATTTCAGAAACTCTTGATGGAATGACAATGTTAAGATTCTTTCAGTTATGGTCAGCTGATATGGTGCAGAAGTTTCTACCCTTTTGGCTACGTTTCTTCTGGAGGTTGGTATTCATGTCAATCAAGAGCTCAGACTAGAAAATTGGTAGTACAATCTGTGTCACTGAAGTTTCCCCGACTGTACCCACATAGTCTCAAATCAGTCCTCAGAGCAATTTCCTCTTTTAGCTCCCGGTTTTTGGCCCCTGTCTGACTGCACTGCATTGCATCCTTCCTCTGCCAGCGCTGGCAAAGGGAGGCAGGACCTCTCTCACACTTCTCTCCACTTTGCTGTTGTCCCCCTTTGCTGCCCAGCGCTCAGATCCCTGCCACTTCTGCTAATGGTTCTGGTAGCGTTTCTCTTGCCTATCCTTGCCTCCTCAGGTGAACTGGTTTCCATTTCATGGCCCCATGTGGGATACTCGGCATCTGAAATACATATCCCCGCAGTCCCCTCTGACCATGAAGGAGAGTAGGAGTGCCTTGTTCAGCCTCTTTTGGCATTACCACAGGCTACCTTATGCACATTGTTTGTTCAACATGCTGGCTGTTGTTCCTCTTGTTCTGCGGTGTAGAATTCCTCCCCAGGCCTGGTCTGAAGAATCTAGACCTCTCACCTGGGGCTATGAACATCACAGTGAGGGAAATCACTGAGCTCACAGTGTAGCAGTGACAAGGGTGAGCATCTTGCTCAGATACATCAGAATTGGGTCTCAGAGTTGGGAGTACAAAAGGCTCCTGGAGAAGCTCATGAGTCAGGGAAGGATATGAAGAAGAGAAGCTAGATATGAAGGAGAAACCTTGATGTCATACTGGGTAGAAGACTGATTTTGTGTTATGCTTGAACAGCCCACATGAGTGAAAACTGGTGCAGCAGGACACCAGTCTTTTCTAAATTGAGAGTGCTGGCCATCTAACAGATGATTATCTTTTTCCTATGACTTCTTCATGGAATGGAAAATATCCTCTAGCATAATAATCAGGGGTCGGTGCTGGGACCGGTGTTGTTCAATATCTTCATCAACGACTTGGATGAGGGTATAGAATGTACCCTCAGCAAGTTTGCTGATGACACTAAGCTGGGAGGAGTGGCTGACACACCAGAGGGCTGTGCTGCCATTCAGAGAGACNTTGGGTCTCAGAGTTGGGAGTACAAAAGGCTCCTGGAGAAGCTCATGAGTCAGGGAAGGATATGAAGAAGAGAAGCTAGATATGAAGGAGAAACCTTGATGTCATACTGGGTAGAAGACTGATTTTGTGTTATGCTTGAACAGCCCACATGAGTGAAAACTGGTGCAGCAGGACACCAGTCTTTTCTAAATTGAGAGTGCTGGCCATCTAACAGATGATTATCTTTTTCCTATGACTTCTTCATGGAACGGAAAATATCCTCTAGCATAATTTTATCCAGGATTATGTTTTTACAGCACAAATTCCAACTTGTTTTTTTGTTAGCTTTGCACATAGGTGTGCAATAAGTCCTTTTAAAGCAGTGCCTCGATAGCACAAAATCTTTTACCACTTAAAATGGGGATGTTTTCTCATCCTACATGGTCTTTGGTTCCTATTCCTTTCAATGTGATTTCTGCTTTGTTCCTTTTCTGTGTTAGGAGATGATAATGAGGTTCACACACCTTCTGCTCTGGTGCTTGGAAATCTACCCTGGGTTTAGCTCAGCTGCAGAGAGCTGAGAGGTTTCCCCTTGCATGCCGCCAATTTTCAGTGCGTTCATATGTGGCTGACGCGGTAGGGGGCTAATCCCAACAGCAAACATTATACTCTTTCCGTACTCACTTACACTTTGGAATCAAGGGTAAAAAGTTCTCTTTGAAGCCTCTTTTCTCTGAACGGTCTGGCAAGCTAACGTGGACTTCCCAGACTCTGGCCAGAATTCAAATGTGTTGCAGTGCAGCTCAGTGACTGTAACAATTGTCCCAGGCCCTCCCAGCACACCAGTCTTCCTGTGGCACAGGATCAGAAGGACACACTTCTTTTTCAAGAAGTAGGAAGCTGTTTATTTAAGCACAGCTGAAGCCAGCATTCTTGCACAAAGTTTACCCACAGCATATTTGCCTATTTTTATCCGTCCACTACCTCCAACACCTTATGTTGCAGCGCACACCATTGAGGAAACAGAAAATAAGTGATTTAGTGGAATTATTTCTGATCACTGGACATAAGTTGAGCTGGCAAGTCTGACCAATCTGAATAATGTTCAAAAGCTCATGCCCTTTTCCATTTCAATAACAATAGAGACACATTCTGTGCTCAATCTGGAAACAAATGTTGCCCATATTTGGATCTCAGTAGGAGCTGTACATGTGGAATTTGGCCCAAAGAGTCATGTTGCAAGATGCCGTTTACCCTTGCCCTGCTCCAAATCTTGACTCTTGCTATTTGTAGCCAAATAACAGCTGACTGTGACAGAGGCTGTGTTAAAGTAAGTATCTGCCTGAAAACAGATTTTTGCTGCAGATGTGCATGTGGGTGGAACAGAATAATTCTACTGATCTCTTGGGAGTTACTGGGCTGGCACAAGAACCACATCTGTTGTGTATCACCCTGGATGGGCATTTTTATACCAACTCCTTTTTCCCAGTTTCTTGAATTCATATGCAGGTCTTCCTTCTAGCTATGATTTGAAAGAAGAGAGACAATAATTGTTACATATTTGCAACTATTTCTTATATTAGTCTGATTTTTTTGAACAATAGTACATTTTCAGACTAAGTGTATTTTAGAAAATTGGATGATGCTTTATGCACTCAGTTTCAACTCTTTGAAATGGGGAACATAAAAAGGATTATGTGCAGGTATCTGGAGAGGAATCTCCTTTCCTTCTCACGTGCAGCAAGGGGGAACCTACCAATGAGACTATTTCAGAATAGGACCTAAAGTGTGTACATATTTTTAAGATGGGAACATTGCTCATCTAGTTTTCTTTGATACCCACAGGTAAATGCATAGTGGGGACTAAATTTCCTATTGAGAGTGGAGTTGAGTGACTAGGACATGGACCTAAAAACTAAAAAAGCAAAGGAAAGATTCCTCTCAGTAGAAAAAATTACTTACACATGTGGCTTCCAGATCCTCTGGGTGAGCAGGATCCTCGAACAGGAGGCAGCCTCACTTTGCAAGAATATGAAGGGGAGATGTAATGTGATTTGCCACTAAACTTTTTTTTCCAGGCAAATATACTTTATGAATTTGACTTGAGGTTGGTATGAAGTAGACTTCATTCAGAGGTGAATTTCTCAGTAACCAGGTAATTTTCTTTGATTCTTCTCTCTCCATACTGCATCTACAGATGAACCTTTGACAGAAAATGAAATCCTCGAGGGCAGAGTGTTCTTCCCTTCCTCTGTTAGAGCCACGGGAGGTCACAGAACATCAGGGATAACAGCTCTATGGTCATGCAAGCTTAAAAGTGATGGCTTTACTCCCCCACATGGCTTACATGTCCTGGACTTCACAGGTGTTCTACTTTACATTACTGCAGCATGTGCCCACATATTTATCTTGCTGATCTGTTACTTTGTCTGTTACATTTGCTTTGCCATGTTTTTCCACACAGGAAGCTCTTTATGGCAACTGGCTCACAGTACAATACTCTCTAGAGCTGCTGCATGAACATGATTCTGAAAATTTACCCCAGAGCTGCTGGTGGACCATGATCCATTCAAGTCCATTTTGATCACTTAAAGCCACTCCAGTGTTGCTGAAGGGTTACTAGAAGTAATCAAATGCAGAAGTACATTTCTCCACTGTTCTATATAATCACTCATGGAACACTTAGCAAAGCTAATGTAAACAAATTCTTGGGAAACATTCATCAGTCACTGTGCAGTATGTAGGTCTTGCCTTGAAAATACTGAGGCGATAATGTTAGCGCTCTCACCCACACTCCTGGCTTCCCAAATGCTGCAAATGGAAGAAAGAACGAAGAGGCTACTCCTGCATAGAAGGACATAGTGACATAGTACTTTTCTGACATGTTCATAAAATCATAGAATTGTAGAATGATTTGGGCTGGAAGGGATGACCTCTAAAGGTCATCTAGTCTGAATCCCCTGCAGTGAGCAGGGACATCCTCAACTAGGTCAGGTTACTCAGAGCCTCATTGAGCCTCACCTGGAATATTTACAGGATGAGGCCTCAACTACCTCCCTGGGCAACCTGTTCCAGTGCTCCACCACACTGGTGGTGAGACATGTTACATGTTAGATTTCAGATGCATTGCACTAATGGGAGCAAGAACTTCCCTGCTCTTGAAGGCCCTACTCTGTAGGGTTTAGAAATCCTTCCTGTGTAACTGCCTTTTCAGCTTGCTTGACTACTTACCAAGGTCTTTATTTTTTCTTCCAGAGAAAGGAAGGAGGAGGGGACATTTTCCCTAGACCCCTTGTTCCCTCTGTTTTGCTTTGAATGTTGCGGTGTTTGGTTGCCCCCTCCCAATGTGCTCGGATAACCAAAAAGAAAGAGAAGTCCTTTTTTTTT